>JAQZBX010036993.1:0-23967 GCA_029593785.1 Cabassous unicinctus | reverse complement strand
GAGGTGATTCTTTTATGATGATACTTATGTTCTCTGTGAACTCTGAATCAGTTATCAGTAGGCAGTGGGGAGTGTTGGAGATTTGGGGAGAGAGGAGGATATGAGGTGTGTGATGGATGAGGAGAATTCATGCATTGGGATTTGAGCCTGGAAAATTGGTGGAATGTACACACTAGGTTAAAAAAGCTAGAGGAGAGGAGGTGGTTGTCAGAGATTAGCTATTTGGAATAGAGATATCTGAGGTGCTGTAGCTATTGCCAATGGCAAGACTGAAGATAGGGCCATATGAGTGCATGCTGAAGTGGTTTCAAAGAAAAGATTGTTGGAAGAGAGCAAGTTAAGAAATGGAGAAGTCAGAGTCATGGAGATGGTGAGACAATGGCTGAAGCCATTCAAGAACAAGAGAAGAACTGGTTGCTCAGTAGAGGACAGCACAACAGGGCTGGGAAGGGAGATCCCGATAGAAAAGACAGAGACAAGGATGAGCAAGGAGGATATCCACCTCCCCGTGGCTCTGGGAAGTGGGCATTGGGGAAAAACACAAACTCCACTTGAGATGGCTGAATGGGACTTCGGTTCTTAGGGGAGAGCCATTGAGTAAGAAGGCAAAGGGGGCACTTAGAGAAGAGGTTGAGGGTGGTTTTAAGGACTCAGCTTAATGGCTTGTGCAGATGGGAGAGGTGAAAGATGGGACCAGGTTTGGGGATTGGCAGGACAGTTTAGGGGTGATTGAGGAGACTTGGATTTCCCTGGTGACTGAAGTGACTGGCTATTAGGTGTGATGGGATTGTCCTGGAGGCCAAGGTACTCGTCCATTTAAAATCCTGGGCTGCTGGTCTGGCCCAGGCCTGGAGGTCTGGTCGTAAGACACCGTGATAATGGGTTTGATTTTTTCCCACAGCTGCTGTTAGAGACAGACTGTTTGGCCAGCTGAGTTATGGTTCTGGTCCTATGTGGCAAAGCTGATTTCCCACATTTGTTACACCTGAGCCAACAAGGGCCTCCCTTCTCAGATTCCCCCAGTGTGGTCACCTGACTATCACCCACTATTCATCTTGTCCCAGGCCTTTCAAGATAGAGCTTAAGCCGTATCAAGCCTTTGACAGCTTGATTTCTTATATTATTCTTAAAATTCATAGGTTTTGGTACCATGTAGTTGAAAAAAAATGTGACCGGCCTAGTACCTGGAGTTTAACTTTTTACTTGACTCTCTGGCTTTTAGTATTTTTTATTGTGATTAATTATAGAAATGAAGGGAGTTAACTTTTCAATTTTTTAAAGGCTAGTATTTGTTGACAGCCCAGGTCCACTAGGAAGTCCATAACCAGGGCATGTTTTATTGAATGCATGACATTACCTCCACAATCCTGGTGATGGATGCCAGGTTTCTCCGGACTTGAAAGAGGCGGGTAGCGGGAGCAGGTGCCTGACCTCCTTTCTTTGATGTTCCATTCTTGTAAATAATGAGTGGTTTGTCTTTGAACAAACTCAGCAGGTGAGCAGGCTCTTTGCCTTGGGAGACTCGGATCTGTGTGTGGGGATAAAAGAAATATAAAGGGTGCAATGAAGAAAGGCTGTTTATTTTTTCTTTTTAAAAACAAAAACAAAAATAAAAAATTACAGAGTAGGAGGAATGATGATTAACAGAAAATATAAGTTAATGATGATTAAGCAGTTTCCTTGCTGACCTAAGGCACAGTTGGGGTACCAGGCACAGCCTCCCTAAGTAGCTTCTTGTTAGGGAAAACGTCACCATGCTGAAACACTTTCTGCTTCCAGAAAGCATAGAAATGTAAGTTTGTTCATCTACTCCTCGAAAAGAGAAAACGAACTACACAAAAAGTGCTTGCATATGCCATCTTACATGAAAAGTACTTTTTTTTTTTGAGTGCCAACGTTTTACAGATGCTTACAGATGTGCTTGATTCTCTTGTGTTTTGGAACTGGTTCAGAAGGTAAAGAGATGTGTATTTGAATACTTCAAAACATAAGACAACACAAAATCATAGTCATTATTTCTACATTTCCATATCTATGACATGAAAAAAAATCATAAATCCATCTGGAGATGGACAAAAGATTTCTATCCAAACATCAAAAACCAGTAAAAAGAAACTGAATATATTTTCTACATTTTAACTTACCTATAGAAGTAGTATAATTGATATGCTTATTATAAGCAAAAATTTTTAACACAATATAAAGACTTTTTGAAATGAGGAAACTGAAGAAAATGAATAAATTATTTGTTTCATATCACCTGTTAGCTTAACACCACACATGGGCTTACAAATGAATTTCCTATTTCTTGCATAAATAGTTGATGTTTTAAAAACATTTTTTACATGAATAGTTCAATTTCTGTGTCAGTCCCCTATTTTTTCATTCATCTAGCCGTAGGCGAAATTACCCTTGAACTGTCTCACATTCTCTCGAAGTCTAGTCTGCCTTTTTCTAGAAGCCAGGTGATTGGGAATGCTGAAGTATGAAACATTGTAGGGAGACCTAGGGAACACTGAAAATAGTTGACTTCACAGAGGTGCTTCAATTGGTATCCATTCAAGTAAGTGGCAGCAGATGATGAAAATTCTGCTTGAGTCCCAGCTCCAGGGCTTGGGGGTGGGGGACAGTGTGGGTAGCAGCACTAACGCTGTTGGCCTAACATTGTACCCAACACTGAGAAAACATCAATAGCCAATATGACAGAAAGGAAGACACTGATTAAGACCCATCCCCTAGTGTGAAAGGAAGAAAAGAGTGAGAAAAAGTAAACTGAACAACTTTCAATATGTTAATATACTCTACAAAGGAATTTTTAAAATAGCAATACAGTGCTTCAGTTGCTCATGTATTTTTATATACTACTGCCACCTAGTGATTGAAATAAAAATTATGTCATTGTCCATTTAAGATTCAACAAGCTAATAATAAATGGAAATTCATTACATAAGACATCAAATATTCTACTATGAAATATTATGGACTTTATAAGGCATGATGCAAATATTCAAAGATTTTGCAAAATTTGGTAAGGAACACTTTAAATATTAACAAAATGGCATAATGTCAGTTCCTAGCTAGAAAGATTTCATTCAAAAAATGAATATAATAGTTCATAGGGGAAAAGTGTGCAGTATATTTAATGAATTAAATCATCTTTAAAAGTTAAGATGTAAAAAAGTTAATGTGTACTTTTATATTTAGATCTAACTTATATATCTATTAACAGCTTATATATGTATTAACCAGCTGGAAGACTAAATTCAATCTCCACATCTTAGATTTTATGTTCTAAAGTATCTGACTTACATCTATGTTTATTTATTATGTTTGAGGAAGCAATTATATATTTATAAAGATTTGAAAACAACATGAAGCAAAAACACTTGTCTTATCATGTAGAATCTAAGCCCACTTGGCATCAGGCATGAGGAATTAGACACATCCCTGAAAAGGGAATAGTAGTGATGCTGCATTAGAAATGTCACTATGCTGGTCAAGTGTGCACTTGCTTTTAGCTTCAACACCAACTTGGAAGATGCTTTACCCAACAGATTACCAGAGTCCACCTTCACCAAAACCAGTCTGGGAGAAACCACAGGCCAGGAGAAAACACCCAGCAAGGAAGCCAGGGAGAAGGCAGGGAATGGGGAGGGATGCCTCTCTCGGGGTTAAGGGTTAAGAAGAGGAGTCCATACTACCACTAGAGCATGCTGGAGGGAAGCAGAGCCTCCTTGAAGTCTGCATTTAAGTTATATAGTAGGGAATTAAATAAAGACCAAGAATGTCCTGTGGTTACTCATAAAGGTCCTGAAACAAGTAGCAGATACTTGACCATAAACATTAAGAAGAGGAGCAGATGAGCTTGAGAAAAGAGGAATGAAGGCTGAACCAGGCTAGAAAATGTTCCTTAGGTACAGTGAGCAGAGCTAAAGCTAGACATTGATATTAGAACCCCAATTGTCTGTCTCTATGTGTGTACACACTAAAATGCTGGCATTTATATTTATATGGGATTGCCATTTGGAATTTGGCTTAAGTCTTTTTCAACAAATGATTTTAATAAATTCCCAAATAATCCATCTCGTCTTTCTCCTCTCATGCCATCCTCTCTCTGGCCCTTCTCTCCTCCTCCACAACTTCCCTTCTCTCTTCCCTCCTTTTCCTCCTGTCTTTTTTATCCCCCTTCCCTCCAATCTCTTCCCTCTCCAGCTCTTTCCTCTCTTTTCCCTTCCCTCTTTTCTCCTTCCCTCCCATTTTTTTCTTTCTCTACCTCTCTCCTTCCTGTCATTTTCCTATCTTACCCCCTTCTCCTCCTCTTTCTCTTTTATCCCCCTTCACTTTTGGGGTGTTTAAGTTTTCAGTCAAGTTTCTGGTACCTAGAAGGGAAAAATAAGGATCCATGCTCACTTATCAAGGCTTATTTCACTTTGCCTATGCAAAGTATAACATATGTACTTTTGCGATTTTGAGAGTGTATAAAATATTCATCTAATTTTCCACCTATTATTTAGAAGTATTAATCTGTGCTTGTTCAATACTGTTGTATTAACTTCTTCTGGCTGCTGTACATTATTACCACAAACTTAGTGGTTTAAAATAACACAAATTTATTATCTCATAATTCTGTAGGTCAGAAGTCCAAAATGGGTCTCCCTGGGCTAAAATCAAGGTGTCTGCAGCTCTGAGTTCCTTTTCAGAGGGTCTAGGGAAGAATCTTTTCTCCAGCTTCTAGAGGCTGCCCATATTCCTTGACTCAAAGCCAGCAGTGGCCAGCTGAATCTTTTTCATGCTGCATCCTTGTTACATGAACTCTCCTGCTTCCCTCTTTCACTTACAAGGTCCTGTGATGTCATTGGGCCCACCTGGATGACTCAGGACACACTCCCTGTTTTAAGGTCAGTTGATTTGCAGCCTTAATTTCATCTGCAAACCTAACTCCCCTTTGCCTTGCAACCTAACATATTCACATGTTCCAGAAATTAGGATGTGGCCATCTTTGGGGTACCACTATTCTGCCTACCACAAGTGTTTTACAATAGCTGGAGGTGATAACTCAGGTGGAACAGTTTCAGTGTCAAGTAACTGTTTTTATTGACATATGGTGTGATTCTATAGGAACGATTCTTTTGGGCTCTTAAATCTGTTAATATTTTATTTTTGTTGTTTTTATTTTGCTTTTGTTTGTTGCTTCTTTTCCAGAAACTGAGAGTACTAGTATGGCATGAGGAGAGCAACATGAAAAAAGATAAAAGAAAGAAAACAAGAAATTAAAATCAAGAAAATATTGAATTTTTACTCCAACTTTGAAGGAGACTTTAGCTAGAAATTGGGCTAGCAAAACTTTAACTTGTTTCTGGAGGTAAAAATATCCCAACCTGCACAGCCTGTCCTCCAAGGGACCGATCCATCTGAACAGTCAGGAATGCAGATGTTGTCAGCTCATCTCTTGTGGCATTTGCTCCTTGCCTAGGGGAACCAAGGTGAAATAAATTAACCTGTATTTAAGTTTAAAGACCTCCTAATATTGGGATTTCAAGCAGGGACTTTAGTTATTATGAAAGAGGAAGAAGAAAACAACTGTCTTAACATGATACAAGCCACAGAAGCTATTAATTCTTTTAAAAAGTATTGACTTTGTACCATGATTATTCTGTGTACTATCTAGAACTATATGTGGTTGGTATTTTTATCTCTATTTTATAGATAAAGAAACTGAGCTTTTACTCCTTACATAACTTGGCTAAGTAATCTGGCCTGTCTGATTCCAAGTTTGAACTGCCTAATTTGGAAAACCATCTCCACAATGAAAATAATCCATTTTAAGGAAAGAATATGAGTCAATTTTGCTTAGGCTGAATATTAGTGACATTTCATGTTTCTCTGAATATTTGGTGAGCACAGAACCCAGAAAAATCAAGAAAATAATCATGTCAGTAGGCAAAGGAGAGGACTATTTTGTCATTTTTGTAATTCTTAAAAGGAATTACTAAGAAAGCTGTAAGAGTCGCTAAACTGCCAGCAACCCAGAGAAGGGTCAATAATCAATGTGTCCATTCATTTGCAAACAACTCTTTCTAGGGCACTTGTGGCTATAACTCTGAATCACTAGCTAACCTGTAAATCAGCCTTTGGGAGATCTGCCTTAAAGGGAAAAACAAACAGCCCAAGCATTCAGCATTGTTTTCTTATAACCAATTTTCCCATCTCTGGATGACGATTAGCAGCAAGAATACTAATCCTGGGATTGGATTTTGAATGTTAACATATGTTTTTTTCTGGAATCTTGAGAGTGACCTTTTCCATACTCAGAATAGTCTAAACCATAATGTGCCACCCTTGGCAACACGCATACATGCACATACACACAACACCTAGTAGCAGGGAGCATGTCTTATTTGTCATGGATTTTTTCATTGCACCAGCACAGGTGAATGATTGCTGTAATAACACTCTACAGAGGGAGAAAAACAAAGGACATACATGTGGCAGGCACACATAATTGTAAGAAAATGAAAAACGATTTCTCTAATAACGGCACACATAAAAGCATAGTCTTTTAATGTCGGTAGCCTAAAATTTTCATGAACCTACAATGTTAACATACACTCCCATTTGCCACCCCAAACATGAGGCCCTGGGGAGGGGCACAGAGCTGTGTGGAAATGGTCCACAGCAGGGTCTGCTGCCACCCGTTGTTCCATTGTTATATCTGCTGTCTTCTGGTTATTTCTCCATTTGGCTCATGTTCTAGAGGGACAAAAAAATTCAACCAACCAACATAGACAATATTACCAAACTTTTTTTTTTTTTGGAGGAAAATATTTCAAACAGGTAACCTGAATAACATCACCACACTTTTGCCTTCTGATGCTTTCAATAAATACATCACTATTTATCTTGAACCTCTTCCTGCTAGGTTCCTGTTAAAGTGACTGTATTTGCATCTACACAGATTCATACAAATTTGCTTTGTGGATGTATGACCCAGGGCTCGAGTATTCTACAACCAAGATATATTTCAGTCTTTCTCTGTCTCTAATCTTGAACCCTGTTTTTTTTTTTTAAAGTAACCTATTTTGTCTGACATGATTTCTTTTTTATAAACCAGTGGTGCCTATTGGTCATTAAAAATAAGTTCTGGGAAAGCAGATGTGGTTTAAGTGGTTGGGCTCCCATCTACCATATGGGAGGCCCTGGGTTTGGTTCCTGGGGCCTCCTGGTGAGGGCAAGCTGGCCCGCGCCCGTGGAGAACTGGCACAGCAAGATGACGCAACAAAGGGAGACAAGCAGACACAGAGGAAACACGCAGCGAATGGTCACAGAAAGAAGACAGGGAGCACAAGCGGCAGCGGGGGCAGGGAATAAATAAAATAAAATAAAATAAAGTAAAATAAAATAAAAAATAAAATAAAATAAAATTCTAGGGGAGCAGATGTGGCTCAAGCAGTTGTGTACCCGTTTCCCACAAGGGAGATCCCCGGGTTCGGTTCCTGGTGCCTCCCGGAAAAAAAACAACAACAACAAGCAAAACAAACGGAAAAAAACAGCTCAGGGAAGCCGATGTGGCTCAGTGGTTGAGCACCAGCTTTTCACATACGAGGTCCTGGGTTCAATTCCCAGGCCCCTCAAAAAAAAAAAAAAAAAATTCTGTGTGAAAATGGAGTATACTGCTTCCAGAGATTCATTATTGTCATTGTTTAGTGTTTGTGCAGTTTTAATTACCTGACCATTCAGAGAAAAGATCACTGCTGAAATCATTTTAAAATATAAGTGGTTTAAAAAGTAAAAAGACAAATTTGTGTATTCAGAAGTTGATTTAATTTTCAGTCTTTCACCTTTTACTCTGCCTCCTAGAATTAACCTATTTACTTCCCTGCATGGAAATATCACATAAACTGAAGAGTTGTTTAATTTGAAAGCCAGTCTTCAAGAGAACTACTTATTTTCTAAATGCCTCTTCACTACCTTTATGGAAGCTTTTGAAGTTCTTCAAACCATGCCAAGTTAACAAATTTACATATTTAACATCCCTGATTTTAAATGGCAAGCACTCATAAAAGGACTCTCAAGTACCCAACTTATGCCCTTGATATCTCAAAAAAATCATGCGTTCTCAACATAGAAACGTTGAATATATCAAATTTGAAAGAAGAAAATAAAATGACTGCCCCGAGTCCCATACCTAAAGATAATAACTGTTAACAGTTTGTTGGCTTTCCATTGTTTTCTTATTCCTGGTTTATTTTTTTAAAGCTTGGGCCAAACCTGTCCTCTTCCTGAATTCTTTATCTTAGTGGAGAAAACACTATCCACTTGCACCCAGATCAGAAACCTGGGGTCATCCTTGACCAGCTCATCTTCCCATTCCCCACAACCAGTGTGTCATCAGGTCTTATGGTCTCCTACCACCTTGCAAACTTGGTTTAACCTTTCCATCCCTGCTAGATTATTGCAACAATTTCCCAGTGGTCTCCCTGCCTCCAGTCTTCCCCCATCAATCCATCCTTTCAAAGGCAGCCAGGATAATTTCTCTAAAATGAAAACCAATCATGCCCTTCCCCTGTGCAAACTTCTTGAATGGCTCCCAAAGGACTGAAAATCAAGTTCTTCCTCCTCAGCATGGTCTACAAGGACATTTGTGATTTGGCCTCTTTAATTTTTCTGGTTTTATCTTTTCCTAATTAAATTTGCTCCAGCCATACTTTATTACTAATAGATGATGACACATTTTTTCCTGCTTTGCTTGGAGGAACAACTTCCCTATTTGCTTGCCTGTCTACTTCCCACTTCTGCTGCCATGTAACCCTTTACCAACAGCCTAGAAGAGGGCTTAGTTGTATGTCTACAGGTCCCCATAGAAATCCCTCTGTTGGCCTTATATCAAAATCCCTCATATTGCATTGAAATACCTGTTAATCATCTGCCTGTCTTTACAGTCCAAGCTTTTGAGGACATAGGTTATTTTCACCACTGAATCTCCAGCATCTAGCACAGTGCCTGGCACATGGGAAGTGCTCAATATAGACTCTCAAAGGGTTTAAAGAATAGCTGCTGCATATAAAATTTGTAACCTGATTTTGTCTGTTGTAGTGATATCCACATAATTATGTGGATTGCAAATTGTTAATTCCTCAAAATGATCTCTTGAATTGCTTGTTCAGTCTTTTTGTTTGATCTAAGTGCCACAATCAATTATGCTTTTACACATAAAAGATAATGAAGAGGAAGAACATGAAACAGAATGTAAAAGAAATGCTGACCAGGAATAATTAATTTCTCCCTACAAATGACATGATTTGCACAAACACTTTTCCGCATTAAAATTTTAGAAAAGGAAATTTCAAAATAAGGACATGCCTACTGCACTTAGGCCTTGGAGTCAGACCCATAGATCAAGGTTTAAAATGTTGCTTCACCCATCATAAGAGTTGTGACTTTGGGTTAAGGTACCTCAACTGTCTGATGCCTCTTTTGGAAAATAAGCTGGCTATGTATAAGAGATTTAAAATATGGAAATGTCTAGCATTTTGCTGGCACAAATACCTGCTCAAAAAATGGTTGTGATTAAGATGGTGGTGATAAATAGCTAAATACATTCATCTGGAAAAGGATATGGAGTGACTATGGAGTCAGTCAACTGGGGGCAGTGGCTCTCATTATGCAGTGAGATACAGTCTCCACCTCCTGAGATTCTGATTTCTTTGGTATGGGGTGGAGGTCAGGCATTTGTAGTCATGAAAAACCATCCTGGTCCTACCTGTGTAGAGCTAGTATTTAGAAACACTGCCTAAGGCAGTGCTTGTCAATCATTAAAGTGCATATGAATCACCTGGGGTCCTGTTAAAATACAGGTTCTTATTTAGTTGGGGGGAGGAGGGATGAGAGTCTACAAATCTTACAAGCTCCCAGGTAGTGCCAATGCTGCTGGTTCCCAGACCACCCTTTGGTTAGCATGGCCTATGGGATAAAGATGACCACTCCATCTCCTGAACTTGGTTGGGCTAAAGGGCAGCATGTGTGGCTGGATGTGGGGATGGATGTGACTCCGTTGGCTGTGGTGTGGTACTCAACCAAAGAGAAATGTCACCATATCAGCAAAGACTCGAGTCCCTGTGCATTCAATCTGCCTAGTAAGAGTTGCCATCATGCAGGCAGAGGTAGGATACTGCCCTGCCCTTCTATCTTCCACCACTACTGCTCAGCTTTAAGATCTTTTTTAAAGAATTTTCCTTTTTTTTTTCAGTCTTCTCTACAACATTTTAATTTACCTGAATTCACTTAACAGAAAGTTAGAGAATTTCACATGATACGATTTCTTGTAGACTCTCTATCCTTTTGAAATATCCTAGCAAGATGTATGTACTGAAATTACTTGATTGGACATTTGGCCCTTCCTCCTTAAGCAGGGCCTTGGCACTGACTTAGACTAATAAACTTAACCTTCAATTAACACAGAATCATTGTGTA
Source organism: Cabassous unicinctus (assembly GCA_029593785.1). NCBI lineage: Eukaryota > Metazoa > Chordata > Mammalia > Cingulata > Chlamyphoridae > Cabassous > Cabassous unicinctus. The sequence goes on along the minus strand of JAQZBX010036993.1, from coordinate 13,497 downwards.
AATCCACAAAATGGCATTTCTCCCTCCACTACTGCTCTGTGTTTCATGGGGACATAGAACAAGGTTATGTGAATTTGAGGTTTCTGGGGTGTGAAGGAACCATAAATTACACACCCACAGGGTCTGCCTAGCTGCCGCTTGGCAGCTCCAGTCAGGATGATCATCTGTGAATTGAAACAATCTGGAGAGACAGTACTCCATACTGGCCAGCTAGTGTTAGCCTGCAGAGAAGATGAGATGCTCAGCTACCTATCCACTAAAAGAACACTTCACGATAGAAAAACCTTTTGCCTAGACTGTAGAAGATAATTTTTAGCTAACCCCCTCATACCTGTGGACAGCTGCTACAAAATATAGTTAGAATCATGGCCAAAGAAGCTACTATGTGCATGCTATACAAAGCTAACCTGGGTCACCATAGGATTATTTCTTTTATCCAGTACCACACAGAATTTAATACTTTGGCAAAAAAATCTTGTCTCTCTGGAACATGAGGTCTTGTGAAAGGGGCAAACTCACCAGGTGTAGATAATCTGTCCTCTGGGATAAGTGTAGAGTATAATGTAACAGTCACCACCATAAAATTCACCATATGAGTTTTCGTCAATGGGGATCCTACCATTGTTTTCTACACGCCAAATCTGGGAGAAATGATATACATACCAAAATTTAATGCTTTCTTGATCCAATGATATGTCTCATAGGCTTTAAATGATTCCAAATACTTTTCAGTTTAGGTCTTCCATTAAAAAACTTGTAATTATTTTTCTAACTAGTTTACAAATCAAGCAAAGGGAAGAAATTTCATCAACTTTGCAATTTACTAATTTTTTTAGTGTATATGTGCCCTTTGTATACTCCACTGTATTTAGCTCAGTTCTGAGCCCACTGTTTGATAAATATCTATTGGGTGATTGATTAGTGAAAATAACATGACACTGCTGGAATAACGAACCGCAATATTCAGCTGCGACCGCCATGAGGGGCTTCTGTGACCTTCTCCCTTCGCATTTCCCACTCTTCCAACCCCTGTCCTTAGATTCACATTTCACATCTTTGAAAACAGGAAAAATTATATCCCCAATTTTCTGACTATATACTTTGGCTCCGGCATTGTGGTAACCCTGGGAATATGCATTTCCTAACGTGAAGGTACTGACAAGAGGCCTAGTATGGGAAACTTAGAAGTAAACGAACACTTCTGTGGTACTTATATGATAAGTTCTATGAAAAATAATCATTTATGGGTTGATTACAGAGAAAGGCCATTGATGAGCACAGAGAAAGCCCATTTCAGTGCAGGGGGAGGTTTCTCCAAAGAAGTACAGCTCGTGGCTTAACTGAGTTACAAAGAAGGAGTGGGGATGTTAATCAGACAGTGGCAGGGAAGGCACTCGGGACAGTGGAAGGCTGAGGCAGGGAGGACAGTACGGGTCAAATCATGGAAGGCCTGTAGACCCACCTGAAGACCGAGGTTTCCACGAAGACTTTGGGAGCCATTAAATATTTTAGAACAGGAAGCAACATCATCCAGTTCTTATTAAGTTAGATGACTCAAGAGTGGATTGTGTGAAGAGACTTGAGCTAGGGGTAATGATTAGGAGATTTGGGGCATTTTCTTTTCTAAAATAAAATAATCAACACACTCAATTCAAGCGGTCTAAAAATGTCTCTGTTTTAGCATATAACACACGCCAAATTTGTTTTTGTGACCGCAATGCATTGTCTCCAAAATGGATGGACAGACTGATGGTGGTTGGTACATTCATGGAACAATATTTTCCTCACTGGAAAGTCACAAATATGGGTCTCCTGAGAGCAGGAACACTTCTGGACTGGAAACAAGACAGCTTGGTTCTAGAACCAGATCTCTAAGACAATAATTAGGTGACCTGGCACAAACCATCCAACCTTTTAGAATCGCAACATAGTAAAATGGAGCATGAAGTTCAGACTTCTCTTCCAGCTTTAAACTAAATAATTTAATATACAATATTGGAGCAACTTTATTATTAAATAGAATTCACATTTTACAAAGTTGTAGTTTCCTGATCTATATTGATCTACCAATCTAAACTATATACATAACTACATATCCACATTTACTGGCATAAGCTGGCTTGATAAAAACAAACAAACAACAAACAACAGGCAAATACCTCCACTTTACCAGAACCATCATCCACCATATTATGCTGGGCTGCCATCTGTGGAGAACTGTGTAATTGTGAGGCATCAAATGGAATTTGTTTTATTCGGGCCACTTTCTCTGTGACACAAACTTTCCCAAAGCCATCACTCTGATCTTTATCTCTCCAATCCTTAAAGAACTGTTTGAAGATTGGTGTTTCACCCCCTTCTGGAAGAACCTGAATCTAAAATTTAAAAAAATAATAATAATAAACAGGCAAATAAGAGACTGAGGAAAAACATTAAGATGGTAATGGAGAAAGAACTAAAGAAATGGAAAGAATGTTTTGGTTTCTTTGATTACAGATGTTAATTTAGAGGCTGGGCTCCTTAAAAAAAATGAATGAAAAATGAAAGGTGGTCAAATATGAAGCTAAAGTAGTCCAACATTGCTTTCTCTCACAGCTAAAGCAATTTCCACTGAAAGAGGAAGTTTGAGGAAAGAATAACCTTCTTTTATATGTTACCACTGGAGTCAAATACGTTTGACTGTCTTTCTACATTAGGTTCACAAAAGGTCTATGAGCTGAAGATATTATCTCATTGTGTTACTTGTGACAGGACATAACAATGAAGATGGTAGATGAAAGGCTGAGAGATTCAGATAGAAAGGGAAGAAGTAACTAGCCAAAGTCTAGGTTGATCTTTATGAAACCAGATATTATATGGGTTTTAGCCCATGTCACAACTTGCTTTGGGAAACAATTGATAAGTACACTTAGTTAATTCAACTGTGGTTGATTATCTTCAGTTAAAGGCTATGGAGAAAATGAATAGGCTTTTGGTTTAATCATGCATCCCTATAGAGGGTTTGAGTCAAGCTTCTACAAAATTCTATCCTTACACAGATAAAATTCTAGGGATATGTGTCAAAAAATTGCATGCATTAAAGTAAAGAATGACTTCACATGCATGTTACTTTCAACCAAATTCTATCATGAGTTTTGTGGCGATGTAATGAGCCCCCATGCTTTTTTCCCTAGCCAGTTCACTTCCATACGTACTTGAGTTTTAGTGGAATAATTCATTTGCTGTAGGAATTCTTCAGCTGTCTTCATTGCAGCCTTTCTCTCTTGAGGATTAGCATCTTTACCTATAGCACAAAGTAAATTAAAGAGACAGAAATTCACAGAGGGGAGATATCATATGATTAAGAAATAATAGCATACCAAAATGCACATAATTATACTTTAACTTAAATTGCACACTAATATGATGGCAAAATATTTCCTGGTACATTAATATATTTAACAATATAGTAACAAATTCCATTGATAGATTATTTTTATTTTGCCCAAATGCTTTCCTTAACCACATAATCCCTGGCAAATGGTGCTCATAAAAAGAAAATATGATTTTGGATGGCTACATTTTATGTGAGCTGTTTACAGATCAAGTCTCAGAAAGTCTAGGCTTTTTTTTTAAATCAGAAAAGATGTTTTCTTTCTTCTTATAAGCAAATATCAATAAATCTGAAGTGCAGCAGCAATGCCAATGGCATCTTTTACCTTTCCACACGAAAATTTGTTTTGCAGCACCATGGTCCAAAATAAAGCATTCTTCAGAAAGCAGCATTGCCATTGAGAAGGGGTTTTCTTCTGCCACCATGGTCACGCTCATTGATCCACTTGCATCTGAAACCTAAAATAAAATGCATGTGCCCCAAGGGATGATAAAAATGTTAAAAAAATTGATTATGGTGATGTACTAAAAACCACTGAATTGTACACTTTAAATGAGTGAACTTCATGGTATGGAAATTATATCTCAGTGAAGCTCTTTCAAAGAACAAGCAAACAAAAAACCCCACAAGCCTAATTATACCCCCAAAGGTTTTTTTTAAATTCTTTGGAGTAAAAGAACTACTAATAACAAAGTTAAATTTTTATACTATGTCTAAAACCTGTGGAACATCAGAAAGCAATAGTATTAAAAATAAAGGCCAGTATTTATTGAGATCTTTGTATGCACTAAGTACCATGCTATGAACTTTATGTGATTATTTATTTTTAATTTTTCACAGCAATCCTTTCAAGTAGATAATAATAATGTTATACTTGCTGTATACATACAAGATGCTGAAGCTTAAATATTCATTCGTTCTACTTTTACTGAGTGTCTACTATATGTCAGGCATTGTTCTAAGGAAGGCATTGATATATTGATACATTATAGTTTATGATTATAGAATTTTTTCACTATAAATTTTTAAAGGATGGTTTTGTAATTTAATTATACTTTGTGTGAATTATCAAAGCAAATTTTCCCTATCACAAATATAACTGTTATCTATCTAGACTCCTGAGATTTGGAAGTTACTACAGCACATATTTTTAAAAAATTCGTAGCTGGTTTTACCAAATTGAAAGTGGAATTAATACACTGGTTCAAATTCACTGGTTTTCAAAGGTAGATTTGAGGCTGCAATTTAATCATCTAGGTAAATTAAATATGCAGATCCCAGAGCTCTCCCTAGATCAAAGATGAAGTTTTTGACACACCATGCTGGAGTTTGAATTCTGTATTTTTAGAAAGTGCCCCAAGGGCTTCTGTTTTCCAGCCGTGTTTGGTAATCCCATAATGAAGTATTTTCAAAAGAACATTGTATTTTAGATGTATCCAATACATTACTTTTCCACTAGAGGGAGGAATGTTCCAAGATTAACGTTTCTGAGTTTAAAGTATTTCTTGAATCCACAACGCTGAGATTGAAACAGTTTTGTTTGATGATACGAAATTAAAAAGTGCGGTTAAGCTGTTGAAAATAGGTTTCAGAAAGAGTAATAAAAATAAAATAGCTACAAAGTATTTAGATAACAGCATCTATTAAAATGATCAATATTTAGCAGAAGTGGTAACTACATTTTCCTTTGCCATCTAGGAAGAAAATATCCCACTTCCCCTTTATAAAAGGGAAGTTTTCTAGATAGTAACTAGATCTTATTTAAAATCACAGAGGTTCTGAGCTAGAAGGTCCTTTAAAGAGCGGCAAATCTAATGCTTGTCTGTTACAGATGAGAAAACTACATAATTCTGCATGGAGATTGTGACTTGTTCCACATTACATGCTTAGAGAGCTGTGAAGGAAGGGAACACTTGAAGAATCCTGTTTTAACAGTCTTCTTAACTGGTACATCTTGTGGCTTTTGTTACCCTCACCAGTCACAAAATCATAAAATTATAGAGCTGGAAGGAGCCTGAGAAATCATCTAATTTATACTCTTTTTTTCTTAGACAAGAAAATTTAAGAGTCAGAATGGTTACATTTTGCCTAAGGTCACAGAGCTGGTCATCAGCCGCGGAGGTGACATGGAACCAGATCTGGCAATACCCAAAGCAGGACAGTTTTCACCCAATTTCCTTCCAGATATTGATTCCCTAGATTTGCCATCTTGTAACAAAGAAAGCCTTCTTTTTCAGCTAAATTGTTTAAAATAAGGTGAAGATTTTATGTAATCTCAAGAATTTGTAACATATTATTTGTAAAGCATCTTTACTCTGTAAAGGAAACGTTTTATTGGAAGCTATATCTCAAAACATATTATTCCAAACCAGTATAACAATAATGTATAAATTTTATTTGTCAATTGTAAATTGCAATAGCTTCACTTATTTGTTGTTTTAATATAAATAACAAAAAAATATCAAAAATACCTCTACTAAATATACAAAAGCAAAGAACCAATTCAACCTACACGTTTTTCTTTAAGGGCAACGAGGAAAGTTATCAACTATAGCAAAGAGAGTCCTTCCTAGTATGGGTCTCCCCAGCCACATCCAGTCCAGTAAAAACAAAAGACTAGGGAACAGTGAACTCACCATGTAAAGTTTAGCCATTTTTCTATTAGTTATGTCGGCTATGGTATCATCATCTTCATCTCCGTTCTGAAGTTCTGGCTTTTTTCCTAAAACCTGGAAAAAAGTGAACAAAGGAGAAAAGATAAAGACCTCTCATTAAAAGATGCATGGATTAATAAAAAATTATAAAATAGCTTATATCTATAAAGATGTAGATTATAAATATTTACAATTAAAATTACCAGGCTCAAACATATAACACAGATCTTTTTCTATGGGTCAAACCAATCAATGGTGTTAAGTAAACAAACTCTGAGTTTGCTGGTGTTGGGAATTTCCAAGAAAGCATAAATCCCAAACTTGAAAGCCCAGGTTTCCAAATTTTTGAAAACTAGCAGTATTACTGAAATATGAGTTCTAAGTTTAGTTCTGCAACAGAATTTCCTCTGTGACCTCTGCTTCTAGAAATAATCTCTAGGTTTTATTAGTTTATTGTTACAAAGACTTGGATCGACACTGTCATTTGAGAGTAAAGTACTATCATCATTATCAACGTATTACAGTCTATGTAAAGTGCAAGATCTTGATGACCATTATCCTGCTGTATCATTGGCCCTTAGTGCCTGAGGCATAGTAGATATTCAATAGGTATTTGTTGAATGACTGATTAAATGAATGTATTTATTTATTCTTTACAAATATGATGCAATCCAGAAACTGAAGCAAAGCAGTTGGTAGATAGTATATTTGAATCTGCTTTGAATTTCTATACATTAAAGTCACAAAAATACATATATGAAGCTGTATTTTTAAAATCTATTGTATGTTATCTGAAATCAGTTTGTTTGGATTGTTTATTTACTTAGGATCAACAAAATGACATTTCCTGAATAATATATTTTACTGTCAATTTTCTTACCATGAAGTTAATTGACACCAATATCACAGAAAGATAAAGATAGGAATAAAATATATGCTTATTTTAAGTAATGTGATTTTTATAACATAGATATAAATTTAAGGTCAGAAATGCAAAGAAGATATTCATTTAGATTCCATAACTATTTAATATACAGTGAAATTCCTTGTATAATGTATTTACATTCAGTATTCCTTACATATATTGCATGAAAATAAATACTGCAGAAAATAAAACAACAATAAAAATGTACATAACTCTAATCCTTGCATGAATATTGGCACAAATTTGAATTTAGAAATGCATTAAAGACTTAACTCCTCTGGGAGCATGCCCATCTATTTTGTTTACACAGTGATCAATAAAATTATTAAATTATTGTATATGTTAAATGATTATAATATAGTTTTGTTTCTGTTTTTGTTTTGCTGTTAAAAGTAGGATTAAGCCAAAAATTAAAACACCTGCAACCAAAAGCTTTTTATTTTTTTAAAATAGTTTTACCTTTGTAGAGGTATATCTAATAAGAGCCATCACAGGTCTCCTTTTATAATTCTACCCCGACCAAGACAGTGGAGTTTGAATTGAACAGCTAGGGGTAAGTGCTTATCTATTCCTGGGAAGTGTTCCAGTGGTCAAGTGAGTCTGGGACTTTGGGCAAACACATAACTTTTAATTTTCAGAATAGCCTTTCAAAGGACTGTAGCATATTGTGACTTGAACTCAAATGATTTACCAGGAACAGGTTGAACTCAAGGGATTTGGGGATGCTATATAATATCAGGTATCTCTAAGGATCACTTAAAAATTCAGTTCGACAACTGAGCATTTACCAAATATCTCACTGGGTATACAAATAATTTTTCAGCCACTTTGCTCAACCCTTAAGGACTTTATATTCTGCCTCGAAATAGGAAATTAATTCTTTTTTTTATCAAATATGTTGTACATTTTGAACTTTGAAATGAACTCTTAAGTACAGCATTTCTTTTTTACTATAGGTATGATCATGCCAATATTGAAAACACTTTAATTTAGTTTGCTCAAGTCATTTGCATTTTTTTAGGAGGTACCAGGGTCCAGGACTTTGTACATGCGAAGCAAGCTCTCAGCCACTGAGCTACACCCTCTCCCATCAAGTCATTAGCATTTTGTTCATGTAAACCTTTGCATGTGAAAAGAAAAACATTTTGACAATTCAAAGAGGTAAGAAAACAGAGAAGTCTTATTTGAGAGTGTTTCATAAAAATTACACTGATTCTTCTAGCCAAGACTTTCACTCAAGCTTGAAGCTCCCCCTTCCTTTCAATTATTTTCTGAGTTTCTACTTAAAAGTATCACCATGATCATATATGTGCCAAATGGAATTTATCTTTCCATAAAACTAGCTGTTCTCAATTTTCCATTGTGTCAGTAAATCTCTATTTTCCTACTCACTTGGAATTAAAACCTTTTTTTTTAAATAGTTACCGGGGCCAAGGATTGAACCTGGGACCTCATATGTGAGAAGCCAACACTCAACCACTGAGCCACATTGGCTCCCCTGAGTTGGTTTTCTCGTTTGTTTGCTTTGTTTTTTTGTTTTCAGGAGGCACTGGTAACCGAACCTTGGACCTCCAACATGGGAAGCAAGAGCTCAACCACTTGAGCCACATCCACTCCTGGAATTAAAATCTTAAAATCATGTGGTCATTTTTGAACACTTGTTCTCCCCTCCATTCAATCTCCACCCATTTAGTCATTACAGTCTTTTTAAATTTTTTTATTTTTGGAGTCATCAATTCCTGTCTACCCTTCTGTTCCCACCCTACCAAAGGCCTTCATCACCGATTATTCTTTGGTTGATTAGGCTAATTGTAATTAGTACAGTGATAATTACACATATCATTAGACACATATCATTTCATCCTTATGTAAGCCCCATGAAGCAGACATCATTATCTTCATTTTACAGAAAAGGTCACTGATGTTCAGAGAAGTTAAGTGATGGTTTCACGGGCTTATAAATGTTGACACTGGGATTCCACCACAAGTTCCTTTAATGCTACTTCAGTAACTTTTTAAATAATTGGCTGCATATTTACTTAAATCAAGAAAAACTGTGAACATTTTTGTAATGTGCAAAAAGATTCTTCCCATGGATGGTGTTTAGGGGACTCTTCTGTTAATCTGATGCTACAAGTGTCTCCATTTTTCAGAAAAATGACTGAAAAAAGACTGACAGGAGCAAATAATTCTTATCTATACAAATGTTAAATGAAGTTTGCTTGGTGGAGGTGAAACAAATGTATATCCTGTGGCAGAGGCCAGCTTTCCTTCTATTAGATTCATGTCAAAAAGGATTGCCCACGTATTTGTCTGTTATTTGGATTCTGCTTTGAACTAGTTGTTAAATGTTATTGGTTTCTTCATTAATGAACTAGTTGAATAAAATCTTTAATATTGGTCATTTATATTTATAAATATAAATGTCCTGATAGATAGCGATCAGGATTTTCTTTTTTGAAAACTTCTCCTTTAATGTCGAGAATTTCCCTTGTCTAAACCACTTGTTTTGACACATTCATATATATATATTTAATTAGGTAGATACATTCAAGCTAAAATTTTTGAAGTGGCATTATGTGTCATTCCAGGTACTTGAAAATTTTTATTTAACAAACACTTATCAGTATGTACCAGACACCATTCTATGCACTTTATATATATTAACTGATTTAATTTTCACAACAACCCTGTAAATTAGCACTATTAACCCATTTTACAGCTGCATAAGCAGGCTAAAAGACTTGCTCAAGGTCACACAGTTATTAAGGGGCAATGCCAGGATTTGAACTCTGTCTCCAGGGTGTAAGTTCTTAAATAAAATGCTGTCTATTGTAGGTACATCAGTGGGTCTTTACTTAAATTGTTTAGTCATCGTCTCTAGAGATACAGGAGAAGTTGCTTCATAGAGAGATTACATAGGGACGGCTTTTAGTTCTCTCATCCTGATTAGAACATTACTAGCAATTATAATGTGCAGCATGAATTCTTTTCACAATGGTTGTAGAATTCTGCCTTCTTCCCATATAGCCTTATTTTCATCTTTCTCTAAATCCTCTCTCTTTTTTCCCCCATTTTTTCTGGGTTCTGCCTGGGCTGCAGGCCTACAGGCATTAAAGGCCAAGAAGGGGAGAAATTCTTTTCTCATGTTAGAGTGATATGTGAGCAGATGTCCCTTAAAAGAAGAAGTAATAATGGTCAACAAACGTGAAAGAGTTACAAAAGAATAAAACAATAATACTTTTTCACTCATAAAATTGTCCGAAGTTAAGAGAAAAATGATAATATCCAGTGTTGGCAAAAGCTCAGTATTCCACCAGGTACTCTCATATACCACTGGAGAGAGTAAAAGTTCTTGAAAGTGATTTAGCAGTAGGTATCAGAAACCTTAAAAACATGCCAGCTAGGAAATCCAATAATTCTACTCCTAGCAGTTTATCCTAAGGAAGTAATTAAAAGACATGCAAAAGATTAACTTGAATGTTCATCACTACATTTTATAATAGTAAAAAGTGGAAACCATCTAAATGTCCAACATCCAAGGGATTGATGATTAAACCAAATCTTTCTATATCCATATAATGGAAAACTACAGAGATATTAAAATAATATTATTGAAAATTATTTTGTGATAAGGAAAATGACCACAATATTTTAAGTATACACTGATGCAAAGCAGTATCTACAGTATGAACTCTTTAGACTATCTGTATTTTTAAAAATTCAACAATATATATTTATTTTAAATAAGTTAAATTGTAAAAATGTTATTAAACAAAAAATGTCTCTTGTTTTTTCTCCCAGTGGAATTAACAGAGGGCTGCTATTTGAGTTCCAGTGAGCATTACATAGCTCCAAATGAAGTATCACCTCATTTTAACTTACAATCTCCCTTAGGCTTCCTAGGCCACGTAATCATCACAGGATAGGAACAAGAAATTTTTTAATGAACCTAGGTATTTTGATCAAAGAAGCAATTATGCACACACCTAGAAAGTGGCCACCAGAGACCCGGAGGCCTTAAGTCTCTTGCTAGGAAATAAGGGTTTCCAAAGATCACAGGCAGCCTTTTGTTACAGGTGTGTTATGAATAGAAAAATGGAAACATCTATATTTTTTTCCACTCTGTTTTGTCAGTAACATAACTAAATGTTTAACATAAGACATTCCTCCAAGTGCACCAAAGGGATTGAAAATTTGTGAATATATATTTTTTTCTCTGTAAAATAGGACTCTTTTATCTGCTACGCACTCTTTGTCTTCAACAGGAGTCCAACTCAAAATATGCCAGAAGAAATTTATATTAAATCACTAGAATAAATGAACAACCTACCTTCAGATTCACCATCACCTAGCTTCAGAATTTACAAGTGATCATGACCTGTGTCAAGACCATCCGCAGTGTTTTATTTCTTTTCTCTTAGATGACCCATCTGACTTCTTTTAAAACCTGAGTAGGCCCACATGGACATTTGTATGATTAAAAAGAAGGACCAGATAGTTAAGAAATACTTCAGTGCATCCTCATAATCCTAAGGTTTTACAATATTTACAGATCTAACTTTATCTCTTCTGTTTATTTTTAATCTTTTGCCAGCCCCACCTAATTTGGATATGCAATTCCAACAGTTACACTCTTGTCCTCTTTCAAAACGTACTTTCCCACGTTGAACTTCATACAGGAAAGTTAAGGTATTTGGACAATTTACAGTAAATAATAAATATTTGGAAGTGGATAGTAGGAAAAGGCGGATACTATTTGGCCTGTAGGAAGGACAACACATGACTGGAAACTCCAGAGTGCTTTGGATAGCAATGTTCCATGTTCATATCAAGTCCTAAATGTATTTAATACCAAGTGTCTTATGTGCTTCTCCTGACAACTCCGAGAGATAGGAGGACTGGAATTATGTTATTTCAGCTTCATCAAATAGGGAAATAAGGTTGAGAAGAGGAAAGACGTTTTCCACAGGCCCAAGTCTCATATATACTGAAGCAAAGATGTAAATTCCAGGCCTTCTAATGCCTACATCAATGCTCTTTTTGTAGAAAATGAGACATCACATTCTTCTTACCTTAATTTTAGTGTGACTATCTCTCACTAAAACAGGGTCAACTCCCAAGTTCCAAGAGCTGACATTTTAATTACTCAGTAATTTTTGTTCCTTGATTATTTCCTTTCTCTAATTGAAAAAAGAAAAAAGTAGGTTGAAAGCATATGGAACATGCAAATAAACAGTAAAAGTGAAGTGAACCCTTGTTGTTATGGTGTATTTACATGCTGCAAGGCATGTAAGACAAATATTTGATAATAGGGAAGACACTCAAAGACATAAAACCACAGGCAGTACTGAGAAGGGCTGTGTCCTCACTTAGCCAGTTCCACCTAATTTTGATATGAAACTCCAATATTTATTCTCCTGCTCTCTCAATGAAGTGCTGCCCTGACTAAATACCTTTTCCTTTTTATTGATATAGCAAATAAAGGGTAATATATCAAATGGAGAGTGAAGCGATTTTAGAAGAAGGAAAGCATGTCCTATAAATATCTGTATGAAGGGACCAAGTGAGTTGGAGGTCTGTAAGAGACAAATTATTATCTAGGGCTGTCAAACAGAACTTTCTGAGATGATGGAAATATTCTATATTTGTGCTGTCCAATACAGTAGCCACTGGCCACATGTGGCTACCTGAGCACAGGAAATGTGGCTAATACAGCTCAGTAACAATTTTAAATTTTATTTCAATTTATATTTAAATAGCACATGTGGTCAGAAGATACTATATTGCACAGGGGAGCTCTAGAGGACTCAGAAAATGCTGTGGTCTTGGAAAACCTACCATGATGCAGATCTGATCTGAGGTATTGTAGTAACATCAAAGTATTAGAGATTAGAATTAGGAGGTCAAACTCACAAGAAACTAACTCACAGGTTACTATAAAATGAAAAGCTAACTCACAAGTGATTAAAATACATAGGCAAGAATGCAATTACGCTAGAGCAATTGTTTTCATTGGCAGCATGTTAAAACCATTTAAGGCTCAGCAAGAACATAGTTGATAATGCTGAGGAGAAAGAATATTAAGACAGTAATCACTTCCTATTTTTGAATCTTTGCAGTTAGGTGTGTATAATAGCATTGCCCCTGATTATAAAAACGATCCTCTGATATTTCCATGTGATCAATCACACCTCTCCAGGTAGTCTCCTATACCCGACCTTATTTGGGTGAGGCAGGCTATATCAGTCATGGAAGGTTTATTTATGGAGCATATATGATATGTCAATACCTTGGTAAGGAGTTGGGACTACCGTGATTAAGTCAGACGTGATCCCTGCCTCAGCAAGCAGACTTTTAGTTTCACCTGGCCTTGCCAAAGCTCATTGGTGACAGTGGCCGCTAGAGACTGCAGAGAAAGAATCTGATGTAGCTTACAAATTTAGCTAGACAGTTTAACATAATCTACTAGTTGGGATTCTTATGGGCAGGTAAGGGAAGCAGTAACACACATTTCATTTAGTTTTTACTCTCTTCTTCTTTTT
>JAQZBX010036992.1:0-23969 GCA_029593785.1 Cabassous unicinctus | reverse complement strand
GAGTTTATCAAATTCTTTCATCAGTATAGGCTGATTGTCAGTTTCTAGGAATTTTTCCATTTCTTCTAAATTATCCTTCTCTTTGGCATATAATTTTTCAAAGTATCTTGTTATAATGTTCTTTATTTATGTGGGTTCATTGTTGATATACACTTCCTCATTTCTTATTTTGTGTATTTGCATCTTCTTTCTTTTTTCCTTTGTTAGTCTAGTTAAGGGTATGTCAATTTTATTGACCTTGTCAAAGAACCAGCTTTTAGTTTTGTTTATTTTTTTTAAGTGTTTTCTTATTTTCTATTTCATTTAGTTCTGCACTAATCTTTGTTATATCCTTCTTTCTACTTCCTTTGGTTAGTTTGTTGTTCTTTTTGTAATTCTTCCAAGTGTGCATTTGCATCTTTGATTTTAGCTCTTTCTTCTTTTGATATATGCATTATTGTCTATGAATTTCCTTCTCAGTACACCTTTCACAGCATCCCATAGGTTTTGATATATTGTGTTGTCATTTTCATTCGTTTCAAGGTAGATGTTGATTTCTTTTGAGATTTCCTCCTTGGCCAACTGTTTGTTTAAGAGTGTATTGTTTAACCTCCATATCTTTGTGCAAAATCTGGTTTTCTGGCCCTTACTGATTTCCAGCAGCACTCTATTGTTTTCAAAGAAATTACTTTGTATAATTTCAATCTTTCTGAATTCACTGAGCATTTTTATGTGGCCTACCATGTGGTTTATCTTGAAGAATGATCAATGTGCACTCGAAAAGAATGTATATCCCTCTGTATTTGGATGTAGTGTTCTGTATATGTTTACTAGATCCAGATCTTCTAATGTAATATTCAAAGAGTTTTTTTTCTTTAATGATACTTTGTTGAAATGTTTTATCTAATGGTGAAAATGGTGTATTAAGTCTCCCACTATAATTGTAGATGCATCTGTTTCTCCACTTAATTTTTCCAGTTTTTGCCTCATGTATTTTGAGGCACCTTGGTTAGGTGCATAAATGTTTATGATTGTTCTTTCTTCTTGAAAGATTACCCCTTGTATTAATATATAGGGTCTTCTTCGGCTCTTTCAATGGTTTTGCATTTAAAGTCTATTTTGTCTGGTATTAGTGTAGCTATTACTACACATTTTTGGTTATTGTTTCCTTATAAGATTGTTTTCCAGCCATTCACTTTGAGCCTCCTTGTGTCCCTGGGCCTAAAGTGGGTTCTTGTAGATGACATATAGATGTGTCATATTTCCTCATCCATTCTGCCAATCTGTGTCTCTTGACTGGTGAGTTTAATCCATTAACATTCAGTGTTATTACTCTCAAATGACTACTTACATTAGCCATATTTTCTTTGGGGTTATGTATGTCATATGTTGTTTTTATTTCTCTTTTAGGTTTTTTAGTTGTTCTTAAAATCTCCTCCAACTCTCTCTCTCTCTTGTTTTTTCCTTTCAACCTGCAGAACTCCCTTTACTATTTCTTGAAGTGCAGGTTTTTTATAGGCATACTTTCTTAATTTCGTTTATCTGTGAATATTTTGATCTCTCTATCATTTTTGAATGCCAGCTTTGCTGGATAGAGAATTTGTGGCTGGAAGTTTTTTCTTTTATTACCTTAACTATGTTATACCACTGCCTTCTTCCCTCCATGGTTCCAGATGAGAAATCAGCGCTTAATCTTTTTGAGCTTCCCTTGTATGGGATGGTTCTCTTTTCTCTTGCTGCTTTCAGCATTTTCTCTTTGTCTTGAGCATTGAACAGTTTGAAGAGTATATATCTTGGACTATGGCTGTTGGGATTTATAGTGTTTGCAGTGTGCTGTGCTTCCTGGACTTGTAGATCAATCTTCCGCTATAGGGTTGGGATGTTTTGGGCCATTATTTCCTTCAACACTCCTTCTATCTCTTTTCCCTTCTCTTCTACCTCTGGGGTGCATAGAATGTGCATGTTTGTGCATTTTGCATTGTGTTTCATATCCCTAAGTCCCTGCTGGATTTCTTCTATCTTTTTTATCTATCTGTTCTACTATCTGTTTAATTTCAGATGCACTGTCTTCTACATCCCTAATTATTTCCTCAGCCAGTTCAAATCTGCTTTTATGTTCCTCTAGTGTATTTTTGATTTCTTGGATTGTGCCATTCATCACAATCATATCCATTATGTTTTCATGTATGTTTAAAATTTCTTCAGTTTGTTCTCTCAGTATCATTTTTTGGTGTATGATTAGTGATATTTAATTTAATTTGAGTTCATTGGATTTATATTAATCTCAGTGGAGGTTTTCTATTGTAAATATTGCTGTTTGAATTGGATATCAGCCTAACTTATCAGTAAACTATTTGTGATTTTATGAACATATAAATTTATTATGCATTTTCACTGATAAGTGACAATTTTGGCTCCTGATTTTTTTTAAACACTTTTGGCTACTTTTTATTGAAATAATTCAATTTTTATTATTTTCTTCCAAAACTATTCACATATATTTAACATCCAAAGTGCATAGGAATATGCTCTCAATGTGGACTTATCACCAAAATGTTTTGATGAGAAAATGTAGCCTTAATTCTTCCAATATATAATTCTAACCTAATATCACAATCCTTGGTTTGAAAATATCAAATTCAATTTCAAAACAATTCATTGATACAGCTATTAAACAAAAAATAAAATCAGGGTAAAAACACACAGCAGCCATAGACACTAGAGTGAGAAATATCTATTTTCTGATAGATTCTATAAAAATAGAATGCCCAAAGTGAGTGATAACCTAAGTCCAGATATAAACATTGTTAAAAATAAAATGTTTTCCAAAGCTTCTTATGTGATGTTAATGAATCTTTACAGTCTACCTTAAGACCTTATAAATCAAGGTTGTTTTATGTAACTGTGCTGATTTACATATCTTTGACAACATTCAACTAATATCCATAATTTACAGACATCCACAGGGATACTTAATTGCTCATCATATCATCGTTCAGTACTGGATTTTTTTAGCTCCCCACAGGCAGGTTTATGGCTTATTCCCAAAGAAAGTGAAATAAGCATCTCAGAGATGGACTGTTTCCCATAAGATCTCCAAGTCAGTATAATTTCCAGCTCATTTCCATTCATTAGCTTCTTTTTTTAAAAAGGTACTTAAATTACATAAATATTTCACAAAAGATATAGGGATTCCCATATGCTCCACTCCCCACAACTGACACACCCTCCCACATGAATAGCCTTCATTAGTGTGACACATTCATTGCAATTGATAAATGAATCCTGAGGCTTTGCCATTTTACATGGACCATATTTCACATTGTAGTCTAAACTCTCTCCCACAGAGTTCTGCGTGTTATGTGATGATATAAAATGGCCTATATCTGTCATTGCAATGTCACTCAAGATGATTCTGAAGTCCCGAAAAAGCCCCCATATTACAACTGCTTTTCCCTCTCCCTGCCCCCAGAGCCTCCAGTGCCCACTGGTCCCACATCAATATTGTAATTTCTTCCATTGTTAGAATCACAATATGTCTATAATAGAATACCAGGAAGTCCACTCTAGTCCATAGTTCTTCCCCTAATCCCAAGGATTCTGGGGGTGGTATGTCCACTCCATCTTCAATTGAGTGGGGGTTTACATCCCATGGGAAAGAATGATGAGACTATCCTGCCTGCTGGTGCAAACTCTCTCTATTCCCTGGGAACGACAATTGTCTATCATCATCTCCCCACTATTTGTCTTGAGTGAGTCCATTGAGCTGTAGAGTAGGTGTTGCAACTCTGCCAAGTTCCTGGGCACAGCTGGTACATGGACAGCCCAAAGATGTGAGTCTGTGGATGTACACCTACAAATTCCAGCATAAAGTATAAGTATAAATAGAAGGGCCAGATGAGTCTTGTTCAGGGAAGACATAATTGAGTACAACTCTGTCACTCTCAGGAGCACAAATTCCAAAGTAGGGCCCACTGGCAAGACACCAAACTCCAGAGTTATCTGCCCTGACCATATGGTCTGGGTGTCTCCAGAGTCCTCAGGAACCCCACTATTTGGGGTAGTATCCACTTTAGAAGTGTATAAGATCATGTTGAGATGTGTATAAGCATTACCTCAGAGATGACCTCCCAACTCACTTTGAAGTCTCTTATCCATAGAAAGTCATTTTTCTTTACATTTCCTCCCTTTTATTTGAGGTTTTTTTTCCAGTTGGTGCTTGGTAGCAATCACACTGTGCCAGGGAGGCTCATCCCCGGGAGTCATGTCCCAAGCTGGGGGAAGGTGATGCATTCATATGCTGAGTTTGGCTTAGAGTGAGGCCACATTTGAGCAGGAAGGAAGCACTCATTAGGCAACCCTTATACACCCCATAACAATAGGCTAAGTTTTAATTTCAAGAGCAAGGCTCATAAGCCTAGTCATCAATAACAAGGGTCCATCAATAGATCATCCTCCTTTACCAGCCACTGCCCCTGCACTTGGGGGACTGTTGCTACTCCCTTAGAGAATGTGGCAGAGCTCTCCAGGATGGGAATTCAGTGTTCTCTTGGTTACAGTGTTAGTCTCCACTCACTGTGACAATGTCCCGTGAACATTTGAACATTTTTACATGCCTTACATATAAATTTAGGTGAACTTCCTCCCATGCATCCCACATCACTGACACCCCACACCAATGATCCTCCCCCACACCAGTTGTAACCCTTCTGTGATCCAAAGCTTCTTCAAAAATATAGCCATTACAATAGCAGAATACAATTAATAGGAAAATGAAACAATGATGATAAGCTTAAATATAAGAAATAAAATACTTAAAAATTAAAAAATAAAACTAAAAATAAATAAAGATTAAAAGATTGGGATATTAAAAAGATATATATTAAATAAAAATTTTTGATATTTTGCCTTTCATCACCACAATATTTGGTCTCCTGTCTGTACCATGGCACCTTACCCTGCTCATTCCCCAGTGTCTCAATATTTTTTATTTTATTTTCAAAGATCTTTTAGGTCACAACAAAGTTACACACAGAATACAGGAGACTCTCATATACCAAACATTCTCCCACTTTCCTCCTCCTCATATTAATAACTTTTTATAAGAGGAAAATACCTTTGTTATAAGTGATATAAAAATAATGAAACAAAGCTACTAAATATTCTCAATGGTTTACATTATGGTTTACATTTTAGACCTTACATTTTTATGAATTTTGATGATATTTAATGTGGCTTATGTCCTTCATGGCAAATATCATCAAAAGTTATAAAAGTGTACCATTAAAATGTAAACCAATGTCTTCTTAAGATCCTTGATGTCTTCTTTCACTTCATTGAGTTGGATCATGATAGCTTTGATTAGTTGTTCAATGTTCTGCATCTCTTCCTGGTTTTAAGTTTGTTCATTAGACTGGGCCATGTCTTTCTTATTCTTAGTATGATTTGTAATTTTTTGTTGCTCCCTAGGCATCTGTTTCTCTTGGTGGGCTTAAACTGTTGGGTAGCTTCTCTTTCTACCCAACAGTTTCTTTAGATTTTGTGTGTGTGGGGGGGTAAGGGTCCTTTCTGACACCTGGTTCTATTTATTCTAATACTTGTAGTTGTCTGTTTTCCACTGAAAACATATAAGGATCAAAGAAAAGGAAGGAGAGAAGAGAAAAACATTAATAGTAGTTGAAGAAGGTTGTGAGCCAATGCCCATACCGGAGTAATCTATGATAAGGTGGACCTGTGTAGTTGGGCATTGAAGGGATATGACAGGGGTAGTGATGCTAATGGGTGGTGTGGTGCAAGTTTGACAGGTATGGAGACAAGGGAGGGTGAGTTGGATCATCCATGCAATGGGTGAGCGGGTTGGGGGAGGGAATAGGTAAACAAAAGGGATTGGAGAGTATGTTGTTTAAGGTACAAAATAGGGAATGCTCTTATGGCAATATGACAAGGAAAGGCTACTGGTTTAGGGTGTTGGATGGTTGGAAATTTGGGATACGGCACACCTGGGGCAGGCTTCTAGGCAGTGTGTGAGTAATCATTTTCCCATAATATATTGAACTCCTTATCCATCTATCTTAGATATTTTTCTGTAGGCATTAAAAGTGACTCCATTCTACCCACTCATGGATCCTCCTGTATTAATTACCTATAAAATCTCACTCATTCATTCATTCATTCATTCATCATTTCTTGGATCTAGTGTAATTAGCACTTGCAAGTATTTCACACATTTTTTTTGTGATGTGTGAAATGTTAATTCAGTTACTTAATATTCTTCTGCCCCATTTTTGACTTTTGTAATGGGGATAATGGTAGTATATAATTCACAGGGTGGTTATGAGGATTAAATTAAAGAAAAAATGCATGGGAAATCATTACTAAAGTGTGTAAGTCTTACCAGAATCTATAAATGTTAATGTAATTGGTACACTACTGTAAATATATTATCATCTGTTAAATAGAAACAATGGTGATGATAACAAAATGAGTTCATACATATCAAACAGCACAGCCCTTGTCTCCTGGTGATGTGAATAGATTTTAGTTACTTTTTACTCTCATTTATTGAGTATTTACAGATCTCCAATCCTCTATCTAGTAGTTTTATATTTTTGTTAATATTTGAAATGATTCTTCTTTGTTTTCTAAAAGATTTTAACAGTATGTCTGAATGTTATTGATTTATCTCTCTTGCATCCAGATAATCATGATTTTCTAATAATGAGAAGAGAGTTTTGAATAATGTGAAATAGAACTCTCATGATGTTGTAAATGTTATGGAACTAGATAGTGGTAATGGTAGCAAAACAATTTGAATGATCAAAATATCACTGAATTGCCCAATTCAGAATGGCTACTGTACTTTATCAACTACCCTCCTAACATCCTACTCATTAAAAATAGTTATTCTGCTGCCTATGCATCATCTGCAAATGTTTAAAAGTTGCTTTACCAATTATCATAACTCTTCTTTCATTTTCTCATCACACTGCATTGGTAGCATCATCCAGCATGCTGATAAATCATATTAGTGCCATAAAGTTAATTTCCTCTTCAGTATTTGAAAGGAATATTTCTATTGTTCCTGCTACAGGACCCTGCCAGGTCATTTTGGGATGTAAGTATTTGTCATTTACTTAATTCCTTCTTTAGCGATTTATCGGTTATTCTCCACCCCAAATCAACTTTGGACACATATATTTTCCAAAAATGGGTTCGTTTATGGGAGATTTTCAAAATTTAACATAGAGATATAAGCAAGATTATTTTTCCAATTATAGCATTTTCTTAGATCTGTGGTGATTTGTCTAATTCTTACTTTTATATATTTCTGTACAATTATGCTTTATTTATATTTTCATGTGAATAGTCTTTTATTTTTCTCTATTTGTTGGCTTTTATTAAAGAATTTGTTTTGTTTTTTTTTCATTTCTAGGATTTTTCTGCTTTTTATTTCATTAACTACAGGTTTATCTTTATTATTTACTTCTTCTTTGCCTATGTTTGTTTTGTGGAAATTTTATCAAGAGTATTATCAAACTTTTTAAAGTTAACTTTTTTTTCTTTTAACTTTTTATTTTTAAATAATATTTAAATTAAATAAATGGTACATCAAAAATGTAGCAAATTCCCATAAACCTCACCCCTCCCACTCCCACATTTTTCTCCATTAACGATATCTTTCATTAGTGTGGTACATTTGTTACAAATGATGAAAACTTATTGAAGCATTTCTACTAATCATGGCCTATAATTTACATTATGGTTTACAATCTGTCTTGCACAATTTTGCAGGTAATGACAAAATATATAATGGCTTGTATGTCATTTCAATGTGGTGCAGGACAATTCCCATGTCCCCAGAATGCTCTGTGTTACACCTATGCTTCCCTTTCCCTACCCTCAGAAACTCTCATGACCACTGTCTTTATATCAATGATAAAATTTCTTCCATCACTAGAATACGAATGTCTACTTTACTTACTTTAATTTACTTTATTTGGGTTCCCCACTTATGTTTTTTCATTCCTCATTCTTGAGGTTTTTGGAATGGTGATGCTAGCTCTGATTCAGATTGAGAGGGATGTTATATCCCATGGGGTAGTTGGATGGCACTGTCTTGCTTAAAGTTGTAGATGCTCTCTGATTAGGGAGATTGGAATTGTCCATCATCATCATTTTCTTAGTTGTCCTGGGTGAGTCTGAATAATTGGAGAGTAAATGCTGCCTACAACTCTCCTGAGATTCAGGGCTCAAGCAGCATTTGAAAACCCAGAAAACTGAAGTCTGTGGGACACAGACATTTGCACACAAATGTTCGTAGTGGCATTATCCACCCAAATGTACATCAACAGATGAATGGATGAAAAACTTTTGCTATATGCATATATTGGAATATTACTCAGCTGTAGGAAGGAATGAAGTATTAACACACAGGATAACATGGATGAATCTTGAAGACCTTATGTTGAGTGAAGCAAGCCAGAAATAGAAGGATAAATATTACATGACCTTACAGATATGACTTAGGTAAACTGAGCAGACTCATAGAGTTAGAGTCAGGAAGATAGGTTTACAGGAGAATAAAGGGAGAAGAAGGTTGTGAGCCAATGACCATATGGGAAAAATCTATGACAATGTGCAAGTGTGTAGTTGTGCAGTTGATGGGCATGACAGTGGTGCAGTAATACTGTTGGGCTGAGTGGTGTTGGTTTGTGAGGTGGGTAGGGTGGATATGGTGAGTTGGACTGTCTATGGAACTGAGCAGAGGGGTGGGGTAACTGAGCAGAGGGTTGGGGTAAGAAATTAGTGACCTCTGGAGATTTTCCAAAATGTGGTTGAAACTACAACATTGGGAATGTTCTTTTGGTGATAAGGCAGGGGAGGGACATTGGTTTAGAATGCTGGATGTAGGGGGATCTTGGGACAGAGTGTACCCTGAGGCTTGCTTCTAGGGAGTGTATAAGTGTTATTCTTGTCATACTGTCTTGTATCAGTGGGTGGACATCCACAAAATGACATGGAAGTTGTTGGACTCCCATCCTGGGAAATCCAGTTATGTTCTCAACTAGAGGGCAGGAGTGTCTTGCAAGCATAGGCAGTGTCTAATAGAGGAAGACAGGCTAGTATGTCAAGTCCTCACTGTTGTTGAAAGTAACTATGAATCTTGTTCTTCAAGGAGTGAAGCTTTGTGCTTTTCATGGGTCCCAAGAGGAGGGGAAAGGAAGAATAGAAGAGACGGAACACGGAGCATTTTTAGGGCAATGAAATTGTTCTACATGATCTTGCAATTATGGATACAGGACATGTTAAATTTCATTAAAATTCATAAAAGTGTACCATCCAAAATGTAAACCATAATGTAAATAATTGACCATGGTTAGTAGCAATGTTTCAATATTTGTACATCAATTATAAAAAATGTACCATCCACATATAAAATTTTATTAATAAGAGACAGGGGAAAAGGAGGAGAATATTGCATATATGGGAAGCTGTTATAATCGGTTCATGACTTTTTTGTAAACCTAAATCTTTTTTGAAAAAAAAAAAAAAAGACCCTGGGAGAATAAAAGGAATAAAACATCTCTATACACAAAAGAAAACAGATTTAGTGATGAAAACATGTCAAAAATTATTTTTTGTTTTATACCTTTTATTATTTCAAATTTATTTTTTAAATTTTTTGTATTTTATTTGTTATTTTTAAAACTATCATCATTTCATTTTCTTATGAATTATATTTGGTTATTTTGTTAACTTCATTTTTGAAGAAGTTTTGGATCACAGAAGGATTACAACTGTTACAGGAGAGGATCATTGATGTGAGATGTCGGTGATAGTAGATGCATGGGAGAAGATTCACCTGGGGCATACCTAAAAGGTATATGAATGTGTTCAATTGTTCATGAGGCATTGTCATGGTGGGTGGACATTCACACAATAAGCCTTAGAATATCAAACACCTATCATGGGGAGTTTTGCCACATTCTCAATTTGGACAGCAAGAATCCCCTGAGTGCAGAGTCATTGACTAATGAAGGAGGATGGACAATTGAGGAGGCCTTGATAATGATGACTGTACTTATGAACATTTAATTTTGAAATTGAATTTCAGCCTAGTACTTTAGGATGCTGAAGGGGTAGCTCCTGAGAGCTTCATTTTGCTCAATTATCTCTTTAAGCCTAACTCAGCATGCAAATGAATTACATTCCCCCCAGCATGAGACATGGCTCCTGAGAATGAGTCTCCCTGGCACCAATGGATTACTATCAAGCTAAAACTAGCAAAGCAACTGGAAAAAGACATTTACCAAAAGGGGGAAAGCGTAAAGACAAATGAGTTTATATGGCTAAGAGATTTCAAAGTGAGTTGGGGGGTCATCAGCAACCTTTCATGATAAAAATACATCAAAAGAAAGGATAGAAGGAAACTTCCTCAACATGATAAAGAGTATATATGAAAAACCTACAGCTAACATCATATTCAATGGTGAAATTCTAAAAGTTTTCACTCTAAAGTCTGGAACAAGACAAGGATGCCCACTGTCAATCTTCTTATTTAACATTGTGTTGGAAGTGCTTGCTTGAGAACTTAGCAAGAAAAAATTTCACTATTTGCAAATAACATGATATTATACATAGAAAGCCCTGAGAAATCTACAATAAAGCTTCTAGAGATTATAAATGAGTTCAATAAAGTCACAGGTTATAAGATTAATGTGCAAAAATCAGAAGCATTTCTACACTCCAACAATGAGCAAACATAGGAGGAAATCAATTTTAAAAATCCCATTTACAAGAGCAGATAAAGAATCAAATACCTAGGAATACATTTAATTAAAGGTGTAAATGACTTGAGCATGGAGAACTACACAACATGGTTAAAGAAAATTTAAAAAAATCTGAATAAATGGAAGAATACTCTCTGTTCACGGGTAGGGAGACTAAACATTATTAAGAAGTTTATCCTACCCAAACTGATTTACAGATTTATCACAATCCCAATAAAATTACCAAAACATTTTTTACTGAATTGGAAAAGCTAACTATGAAATTTACCTGGAAAGGCAAGGGGCCCCGAATAGCCAAGGACATATTGAAAAAGAGAAACTAAATTTGAAGAATCACACTATCTGATTTTATAACATACTATAAAGCTACATTGGTCAAAACTGTACAGTATTGACACAAGAATAGATATACTGATGAGTTGACCTGAGTTGAGAGTTCTGATATAGATCCCCGCATATAGAGTCAACTTATATTCAACAAGGCCTCCAAGCTCACTCACCTGGGAGAGAATAAGCTCTTTAACAATTGTGATTGGAGAACTGGATATCCATATCCAACAGAAAGAGAGGAACACCATCTCACATCTTATACAAAAATTAACTCAAGATGCATCAAAGATCCTAATATAAGAGCAGAGGCCAAAAAGAGCTTTAGGTTTTTAAATAATTTAGGGAAGTATCTATGGTATCATGTGTTAGGAAATGACTTCATGAACTTAAAACTCAAATCATGAGCAACAAAAGAATAAAATAGATAAATGGCTCATCCTCAAAATTAAATTTTTTTGCAACTCAGAGGTGTTTGTTAAGAAAGTGAAAAGGCAGCCTATTCAATGGGAGAAAATATCTGTTAACCATATATCTGATAGGGGCCTAATATCCAGCATATATAAAGAAATCTGACACCTTGAAAATAAAAAGACAAACAACCCATTTAAAAAATGGGCACGTTATTTGAGTAGACACTTCTCCAAAGAATAAATACAAATGGCTAAGAAGCACATGAAAATTTTCTCAACATCACTAGCTATTAGGGAAATGCAAATCAAAACTACAATGAGATATCATCTTACACCCATGAAATTGGCAGCTACTAAAAAACAACAACAACAGAGGTCTTCAGGTGTTGAGGATATGGAGGAATGGGAAAACTTATCCATTGCTGGTGGGAATGCAAAATGGTGCAACCTTATGGAGGACAGTCTGCAAGTTGCTTAGGAAGCAAACTATAAAACTGCCATATAATCCAGCAATCCCACTACTGGTTATAAACCCAGAATAATTGAAAGCAAGGATATGAACAGATATATGCACATCAATGTTCACAGTGGAATTATTCTGTATTGCCAAAAGTTGGAAACAACCCAAATGTCCATCAACAGACGAATGGATAAGCAAACTCTGATATATACATACAATGGAATATTACTCAGCTGTAAGAAGGAATGCAGTATCAACCCATTGGATAGCATGGATGAACCTTGAAGGCCTTATATTGAGTTAAGCAAGCTAGACATTGAAAGAGAAATATTACATAAACTCACTGATACGAATTAAGTAAATTAAGCAGAATCACAGAGCTAGAGTCTGGAAGATGTGTTTACAGGAGACAGCAAGGTAGTAGAGGGTTGTGAGACAATGTCAATGTGGGAAAAACCTACAATAAGTTGGAAGGATATAGTTGTGTATGGATGGGCATGACAGTGGTGCAGTAAGCTATTGGGTTGGGTGGTACTGTTCTGTGAGGGGTGTACTATGGGAGTTGTTGTCCTCTTCATATAATTGGGGAGAGGGTTGAGGAGGGAGCAAGTGAACTCTGGGGATTTGCACATATGTGGTTAAAACTACAATGATGTGAATGTTTTTGGCAAGTACAGCAGGGGAGAGTCACTGGTTTAGGGTTTTGTAGGTGGGAGCCATGTGGGACAGGTCACACCTCAGGCAAGCTTCTAGGGAATTTGTTAATGTTCATCCTGTCATAGTGCATTGTATTAGTGGCTGGAGACACATACAATGAACAGGAAAGTTTTGGGCTCCCATCCTCTGGAGTCTTGCTATGTTCTCATATAGAGGGGTGGGGGTCTTTCTAGAGCAAAGGCAGTGCCTAATAGGGGAGGACAGACAGTATGTCAAGCCCTCAATGTTGTTGAAAGGAACTATGAATCTTGTTCTTAAAGGAGTGAAGCTTGATGGTTATCATGGGTCCTGAGGGGAGGTGGAGGGAGGAATAGAATAAATGAAACATGGAGCATTTTGGGGGTGTTGGAATTTTTCTACATGATCTTGCAATGATGTATACTGGCCATGTTAAATGTCAAAATTTATAAAAGTTTATGGTTCAAAATGTAAACCAGAATGTAAATAATTGACCATAGTTAGTAAGAATGCTTCAATATTTGTACATCAATTAAAACAAATGTACCACCCACATGTAAAATGTTATTAATGGTGAGAGGGGAAAAGGAGGAGGATGTAGGTATATGGGAGTCCTTTATATTCTTTATGTAACTTTTTTGTAATCTAAAACCTCTTTGAAATAAAATGAAAAAAAAATAAGACACTGGGGGAATTAATGGAAGAAAATGTCACTGTACAAGCAAGACCACAGTTCTTACAGTGAGGAAAGACATAATGCCAAAATTTAATATATTTTTTTTAATTTTTAAATTTTTAAAACTTTATTTTTTATAATTTTTATTTCAAATTTTTATAATTTTTAAATTTTATTTGCCATTTTTAAAACTTTAAATATTATTTCATTTCCTTATTAATTTTATTCAGTTTTTTGTTGGCTTCATTTTTGAAGAAGTTTTGGATCACAGAAGTTACAACTGTTGCAGGGGAAGATCATTGGTGCAGGTTGTCAGCTGGGTTTTTTTGTATATGCTCTTTCTCATCTTGAGGAAGTTTCCTTCTATTTCTAGTTTTCTAAGTATTTTTGTTAAGAAAGAATGCTGGAATTTGTAAAACACCTTTTCTTCATCAATATTACTGTGTGATTTTTCTCTTTTGATATATTAATGTGGTATATTATATTGACTGACTTTCTTGTTAAACCAGATTTCCATATCTGAGATAAAACACACTTGATCATGGTGTATATTTCTTTTAATGTGATGTTGGATATGATTTGCAAGTATTTTGTTCAAGATTTTTGCATCTATATCCATTGGTGATTTTGGTCTGTAATTTTCTTTTCTTATAGTTTCTTTATCTGGCTTTGGTATTAAGGTGACGTTGGCTTCATAGAATTAGTTTGGTAAAGTTCACTCCTCTACAATATTTTGAAAGAGTTTGAGCAGGACTGGTATTAATTCTTCTCTGAATGATTGGTAGAATTTACCTAGGATGTGATTTGATCCTGGACTTTTCTTTGATGGAAGGTTTTGGATGATTAATTCAGTCTCTTTGCTTGTTATTTGTTTATTGAGGTCTTCTATTTCTTCTAGGTTCCATGTAGATTGTTTACATGTTTCTAGGAAATTGTCCATTTCATATAATTTGTCTAAATTTGGCATACAATTTTTCATAGTATCCTTTTATGAGCTTTTTCATTTCTGTTGGGTCAGTAGCTATGTCCCTCCTCTTATTTTTATATTTTATTTATTTGCAAATTCTTTTTCCCTTTTTCAATCTAGTTAAGGGTTTTTCAATTTTATTAGTCTCAAGCAGTTTTTTGGTTTTGTTGATTTGTTCCATTGTGGGTTTTTTTGTTGTTCTCCATATCATTTATTTCTGCTCTAATCTTTGTTATTTCTTTCCTTCTGATTGTTTTGTGATTAGTTTGCTGTTCCTTTTCTTGTTTCTCCACATGTGTAGTTAGGTCTTTGATTTTAGCTCTTTCTTCCTGTTTAAGGTAGGCATTTAGGCCTATAAATTTTCTTCTCAGCACTGCCTTTGCTGCGTCTCATACGTTTTGATATGTTGTGATCTCATTTCATTTATCTTGAGATATTTACTGATTTCTCTTGCATTTTTTACTTTGACCTAGTGATTGATTAAGAGTGTGTTGTTTAACCTCCATAAATTTGTGCAATTTCCAGTCCTCCAAGTGTTTCTAACATAATTAGATTATTTTCATAGAAAGTGCTTTGTATAATTTCAATCTTTTAAAATTTATTGAGAGAGCAGATATGGCTCAAGTCATTGAGTGACTACTTCCCACAAAGGAGACCTGAATTTCAGTTACTGGTGCCTCCTGAAAAAAAAACAAAAAACAAACAAGCAAAATAAATGAAACAACCAACTGAGGGAAGCCCATGTGTCTCAGTGATAGAAGACTGGCTTCCCACATATGAGGTTTCAGATTCAATCCCAGGCCTCCAGTACCTCAAAATTTTATATTGAG
Organism: Cabassous unicinctus; assembly: GCA_029593785.1. Classification (NCBI taxonomy): domain Eukaryota; kingdom Metazoa; phylum Chordata; class Mammalia; order Cingulata; family Chlamyphoridae; genus Cabassous; species Cabassous unicinctus. The sequence goes on along the minus strand of JAQZBX010036992.1, from coordinate 8,852 downwards.
ACCAGTTTTATGACCAAGATATGGTCTATCCTAGAGAATGTTCCATGGGCATCTCAGTAGAATATGCATCCTGCTGTTTTCTTAAGTGCATTTTTCTATATATGTCTGTAAGATCACGTTCATTTTTCAAATCATTCTAGTTCTATATTTCCTTATTGATCTTCTGTTGAGATGTTCCATCTATTTACATGAGCAGTGTATTGAAGTTGCCAACTACTTTTGTATAAATGTCTATATCTCCCTTCAGTTCTGGTAGTGTTTGCCTCATGTGTTTTGAGGTACCCTGGATATGTGCATAAAAATTATGATTGTGTACTTTCCTGGAGCATTGCCCTTTTTATTAATATATACTTGCTTCCTTTTTTGTTATGACAACTTAACTTTTAAAAAATATTGAAGTATATCATTCATAAATGGACATAGATAAACAATAAATGTATAGTAAAAGTGATGAACTTACAAAACAAACATGCATATCATCATACAGGGCTCCCATACATTAACCCATGACCATCATTTTGCATTGTTTTGAAACTTTAGTCCAAACCATGAAATAGCATTGTCAAAATATTACTACTACCTATAGCCCATATCTTACTTTTGGTGTACATTCCCCCAACCCACCCAATGATTAACACCCTTTATTATTATTATACATTTTTTATGGTTCATGAGGGAGCATTCTTATATTTATCTTGTTAACCACAGTCCTTCTTCCACCATTGCATTCCCTGAATTACACAATCCCATGTTTTGTACAATCCATTCAATGTGTACACTCATTGACTCTCATTTTCATCAGAGTTATACTGCATCACCTCAGTCAATTTCAGAATATTTTGATTACATCAAGTGGAAAAATTCTATACCCCCTTATACCTCCTGTAGCAGTTTGATATTGATGAATTCCAAAAAGAAATATTGGATTACGTTTGTAAAAAGGTCTTTCCCTATGGGCATATTAGAGTGTAATGTATTCAGAAGTTTTACTTTTACTTGAATAAATACTGACTAAGGCTTTGATTGGGTCACATCAGTAGGATGTTGCATCTCCAACCCCTTGGTGGGTGGGGACTCACAGAGAAACCCCACCACAGAGAAGGGAGGTTGGAGTTTTTGAGCTGGAGATGTAAGCACACAGAGGAGCTTGGTCATGAGGAAGGAAAGAAGGCCCCAGGAAAAGAGATGAGCCATTCAGTTGATAGTCTACTTCTTGCCTTGTGGAGAGAACAAAGCAGCTGAGTCTGGAGAGAATTGAGCCCTGGGCAGGGAGACAAAGCCTAGAGAGCCTGACACATGGAGACTTAAGAGGAAGAGGAAAGCTGAACATTGACAGCCATCTTGCTCCAACATGTGGCAATAGACTGGAGAGTGAGGTAACATATACTTTATGGCCTGGTAACTGTAAGCTTCCACCCCAAATAAATACCCTTTATAAAGTCAACAGATTTTTGGTATTTTATATCACTCCCCCTTGACTGACTACTACACCTCCCTATTGATGTCCCTTAGAAATGATATAATTGACATTTACATCCACAGATCTCCCTTTTCAAACACAATTGCATGGAAAAATTAGCAGTTTTTGTTATACTCTCTATGTTGTACCACCAACTCTACTCATTTCTACACTTTACAATAAACCTTATTAACAATTCTATATACATTGAGCACCATCTCACATTCTGAATCCCATTCTATTTCCTAGTAACCTACACTCTGAATTTTAATTCCATGAGTTTAGTCATTGTATTTAGTTCATATTAGTGAGATCATACAATATTTGTCATTTTGTGTCTAGCTTATTACACTCAACAAAATATCTTCTAGGTTCATCTATGTTGTCATATGAATCCTGATTTCGTTTCTACTGACAGCTGAATAGTATTCCATTATATGTATATACCACATTTTGTTTATTCATTCATCTGTGATGGACACTTGTGCTGGTTTCTTATTTAAACAATTGTGAATAATGCTGCTATGAACATTGGTGTGCAAATGTCAGTTTGCATCACTACATTCAGTTCTTCTGAATATATCCCTATTAATGCATTGCTAGGTCATACAACAGTTCTGTATTCAACTTCATGAGATACTGCCAAACTGTCTTCCACAGAGGGTGCACCAGTCTACATTCCCACCAACAGTGAAGGACTTCCTATTTTTCCAAATCCTTTCCATCAGTTGTAGTTTTCTGTTTGTTTGTTTTTTTATAATTGCCATTCTATAAGGTGTGATATGGTATCTCATTGTAATTTTCATCTACATTTCCCTAATAATAGCTTTAATTTTAAAGCCTATTTTTTTCTGATATTTTTATAGCTACCCTGCCATTTATTTTGGCTACTGCCTGTTTGGAATAACTTTTTCCAGGCTTTCACTTTCTGTCTATTTGTATCGTTGGTTCTATGCGGTGTCTCTTGTAGAATCATATAGTTGGCTTACATTTTTAAAATAAAATTTTATTGGAGTGTATCATTCATACATGAACATACATAAACAATAAGTATATAATTAAGTTTGTGAATTTACAAAACAAGCATGCATATCATCACATAGTCTTTCCATATATTTCCCCACCACCAACACCTTGCATTATTCTGAAATATTTGTTACAAACTATGAAAGAACATCATCAAAATATCACTAATTATTACAGCCCATATGTTACATTTGATATATTTTCCCCCAAATCACCAGATTATTTACACCGTATATTAGCATTATATATTTGCTACCAATCATGTGAGAACATTCTCATATTTGTCTTGTTAACCACAGTTCATCTTCCTCAACCGGTTTCCTTTTGTTATACACATGCTTTGTGCAATTCATTAAAAGTATATGCTCAATGACTCTCATTTGCATCAGAGCTGTGCTGTCATCACCTGTCAATTTTAGAGCATTTTCATTACTCCTATAGGGAAAAGCATATACACCTTTATACCCTCAACTGTTGTTCCTTAGGATTCAAGTAATGTCTTATTTCCAGTGCTACAAAGAATATTACAATGCAGGATTATCTTTAACTATCGTCCATAAGTTACAGTCATTGCTATGCTCCCATGTATCACTGTATTCTTAGTACTTTGTAAAAGAAGAGCATTCTTATATTTATAAAATTTACCACAATGTGCATACCCCACCAAAATCACTGTTATATATTCCCTAGATTAATCTTGCTTCCTTTCTTTTGACATTTACATCCACAGACTAGCCTTTGCAGCCACAATGACATATATAAACCAGCAATGTTAATTATACTTACTATAATATGTTACTTTCTACTCTATTGATTCCCAAACATTTGCAATTAACCTTATTAATAATGCTACATAAATGAAACATCACCTCCTATCCTCAGCCCACATTCTATTGCATTCTATAGAGTATAGTAAGTTATACTCTAGAGTTTACCTCCATTAGTTGATGCATTGATATAGTTCATGTTAGTGAGACCATAAAATATCTGTCCCTTTGTCTGGCTTATTTCACTAAAAAAAAATCCTCAAATATTTTCATAAGCATCCCAATTTTATTTCATTTTACAGCTGAATAGTATTCCATTTTATGTATATACCACATTTTGTTTACCCATTTTTCTAAGTTGGACACCTTTGCTGGATCCATATTTTAACAATTTTGAATAATTCTCTTATGAACATGGCTGTGCAAATGTCAGTTCATGTCTTGCTTTCAGTATTTCTGAATATATTCCTATTAATGGCATTGCTGGATCATATGGCAGTTCTATTATTTTTTTTAAAAAAGGTACTGGGGATTGAACCCAGGACCTTGTACATGGAAAGGAGGTACTGAAACCACTGAGCTACACCCACTCCCCCACATATGGCAGTTCTATATTCAACTTCTTGAGGTACTGCCAAACTGTCTTCCACAGAGGCTGGTCCATTCTACATTACTCCAAAAGAGAAGGAGTGTTTCTCTTTCTTCACATCCTTTCCAGAACTTGTAGTTTTCAGTTTTATAAAAATAATGTCTATTCTCTAAGGTGAGAAATGGTATCTCATTGTAGTTTTAGTCTGCATTTCCTAAATAGTTAGTGATGTTGTTAATTTTTTCATGAACTTATTGGCCATTTTTATTTGTTCTTTGGAGAAAAGCCTATTCAAGTTTTTTGCCCATTTTAAAAATTGCATTGCTTGTCTTTTTGTTATTGCATTGAATGATCTCTTTATATAACATGGATATCAAACTCTAAACAGATGGGTGTTTTTTATTTTTTTTTCACATTGAATAAGCTGCCTTTTTAATTTTTGACAGTCTTTTGAGGAACAAAAGTGTTTAATTTTGAGGAGGTCCCATTTATCTATTTTTTTTCTTTCATTGCTAGTGCTTTTGGAGTAAGGTCTAATAAACTACCACCAACCACATGATCTTGAAGATGTTTCCCTACAATTCTTCTAGAAATATAGGTCCTTTATCCTTTCTGAGTTAATTTTTGTACAAGGTGTGAGATTCTTTTTCTTTTATTCTATATCCTTTATTTTAGATATGTATATCCAGTTCTCCTAGAGCCATCTTTCTAATAGATTATTCTGGTCCAACTGAGAGGGCTTGATAGCCATGTCAAATATCAGTTGAACATAGATGTGAGAGTCTATTTACACTCTAAATTTGATTCCATTGGTTAATTTCTCTGTATTTATGCCAGTATCATACAGTTTTTACAGCCATAGCTAAGTGATATGCTTTAAAGTCAGGAAGTGTGAGTCCTGCACCTTTGTTCTTATTAAGATATTTTTGGCTCTTTGGTGTCCCTTACCCTTCCAAATAAATATGATATTTGGCTTTTACCTTTCTGCATAAAAAGCTGTTGGAATTTTCCATGTGTTGCTTTGAATCTGTCGATCAGTTTGGGTAGAATTGACATCTTAACAATATTTAGTCTTCACATCCATTAACAATAATTGTCCTATATATTTCAGACTCCTTTAGTGTCTTTTGCCAATGTTTTGTAGTTCTCTGAATAGAGGTCCTTTAGTTGCTTGGTCAAATTTATATTTATATATTTGATTGCTTTAGTTGCTATTATAAGTGTATTTTTTTTTCTGATTTTCTTCTCAGATTGTTCATCAGTAATATATAAAAACACTAGCGATTTTTGCATACTAATCTTGTATCCTGCCACTTTGCTATACTAGTCTGTTAGTTCTAGTAGCTTTGTTGTGGAGTTTTCAGTATTTTCTATATATAGGATCATATCATGGAATAGCAAAAGTTGTATATCTTCCTTTCCTATATGGGTGAATTTTATTTCTTTATCTGGCTTAATTGCTCTAACTAGAACTTTTAGCACAATATTTAATAACAGAGGTGACAGTGGACATCCTTGTCTTTTCCTGATCTCAGCGGGAATGTGTTCAGTCTTCATCATTGAGTATAATGATAGCTGTAGGATTTTCATACATGTACTTTGCCACATTGAGAGTGTTTCCTTCTATTCCTATCTTTTGGAGTATTTTTGTCAAGAAAGGATGTTGTATATTTTATGGAGGTACTGGGGATTGAACCCAGGACATTGTAAATGAGAAACAGGTACTGAACCTCTAAAACTACATCTGTTCCCCAGTGAGAGATGGTTTTTATGTTTGTTTGTTTTTTGGGAGGGGGGTTTGTTTTAGGTGGTACCAGGGATCAAGTCCAGGACCTCATACATGGGAGCTCATGCTCAACCACTTGAGCTACATCTGCTACAGGATATTGTATGTTGTCAAATGCATTTTCTGGCTCAATTGAGAGGATCATTTGATTTAAAAAAAATACTGTTATTTATTTTTTAAAATACTTTAGATTACATAAATGATACATAAAAAAATATAGGGGAACCCATATGCCCCATTCTTTACACCTACCATAATTTCCACATTAGCAACATCTTTCATTAGTGTGGTACATTTTTTTTATAATTGATGAGCACGTATTGGAGCATTGCCACTAGGCTTGGATTATAGTTTACAATCTGTCCCACAAATGTTCTAAGTTATGGCAAAATATATACTGGTCTGTATCCATCATTGGAGCCGTCATTTATGAAAATTCCAAAAACGTGAAAATGTCTCCATATTATCCCTGCATTTCTTTCTCCCTCCCCTCAAAACATCTGGAGGTCATTGCCTCCAAATCTATGATAAAAATTCTTCCTTTGCTAGAATAACAATGTCCATACTCATTAGAGATATTGCTGTAATTTTCTTTTTTTGTACTATCTTTCTCTGGTTTTGGTATTAAGGTGATGTCGGACTCCTAGAATGACTTTGGTAGGGTTTCTTCCTGTTTAATATTTTAGAAGGACTTGACCAAGACTGGTATTAGCTAGTCATTCAATGATTGGTAGAATTGACCTGTGAAGCCATCTGGTCCTGGTCTTTCCATCTTTGGGGTTATTTTGATGTCTGGTTCAATAACTTTAATTGAGATTAGTTTTTTGAAGTCTCTCATTTCTTCTAGGGACAGTGTAGGTTCTTAGGGTGTTTCTGGAAATTTGCCCATGTGGTCTACTTTTTCTATATTTTAGGATAGAGTTGTCCATAGTATCATCTTATGATCTTTCTTATTTCTGTGGTAGCAGTGATAAAATCTCCCTCTTATTTCTGATTTTATTTGTATCTTCTCTCTTTTTCCTTTGTTAGTCTAGCTAAGTGTTTGTCAATTTGGTTGATCTTCCAAAAACAAACTTTTAATTTGTTGATCCTCTCTACTGTATTTTACTTAATTTCGTGTATTTCTGCTCTGGTCTTCATTTTTTCTTTCCTTCAGCTTGAATTGTGTTTTGTTTGCCCTTCTTTTTTATAGTTCCTCCATGAGTGCAAGTAATTCTTCCAATTTCACATTTTCTTCTTTTTTTAAAAATTAAGCATTAAGAGCTATAAATTTCCCTCCAACACTCTTTTTGCTGTGTCCCATAGATATTGAAATGCTGTGTCCTGTTTTAATTCATCTCAAGATTTTTATGGAATTCTTTTGCAATTTCTTCACTGACACATTAATTAAGAGTGTGCTGTTTAATCTCCACATATCTGTGTAATTCCCTTTTTTTCTCTGTTATTGGTTTCCAGCTTCATTCCATTATGTTCATGGAAACTGTTTTGCAAATTTCAATGTTCTTAAAGTTATTGAAACCTGTCTTGTGACCCAACATATAGTCTATTCTTGAGAAAATTCCATGTGCACTTGAAAAGAATATATATTTTGCTGTTTTAAGGTGTAATGCTCTATAAATGTCTGTTGTTTCTAGTTCATTTATCATATTACTCAAGCTCTCTGCTTCCTTTTTTATCCTCTATCCAGATGTTCTATCAAATGCTGAGAGTGGTTTTTTAAAGTCTCCAACTATTACTGTAGAGATATCTATTTCTTCTTTCAGTCTTTCCCAGGGTGTACCTCATGTATCTTAGGGCACCCAGTTTAGGGGCAAAATATTTAGCATAGTAATTTCTCCTTGATGAATTCCCCCTTTATTAATATATAATGACATTCTTCATCCCTTATAACAGTTTTGTCTTTAAAATCTATTTCATTCCACTATAATTATCAATTCTCAGTCTTTTTTTGTTGTTGTTGCCACTATTGGCATGGAATATCTTTTTCCAGCCTTTCGCTTTCATCCTGGCTGTGTCCATATGATTGAGGTAAGTCTCTCGTAGACAACATAAAGATGGTTCATCTATTTTTTATCCATTCTATCAAAGTCTTTTGATTTGGGAATTCAATCCATTAACATTCAATGTTATTACTCAGAAAAAATTACTTCGTCCATTTTATTCTTTGTGATATCTTACTATTGTCTCTCCTCTAACCCTTTCATTAAGCATTTTAATAATTGTGATTTCCTCACTCTTCTCTAAGTCTCTTACTCATGCTTTATTCCTTTCAGACTGTAGCACTCCCTTTATTATCTCTTGTAGATCTGGTGATTTGGTAACATACTCTCAGTTTTTTGTTTGTCTGTGAAGACTTTAAACTCACCCTCATTTTGAAGGACAGTTTTGCAGAATACAGAATTCTTGGCTGAAATTTTTTTCTTTCATCTCCTTAAATACGTTAGTCCAACTTCTTTCTGCCTCCGTTTTCTGATGAGATGTTGGCACTTAATCTCATTGAAGTTTCCTTGTATGTAATGCTTTGTTTTTCTCTTGCTGCTTTCAGCATCCACTACTATGATATTTGTCATTCTGAATAGCAGGTGTCTCAGAGTGTTTATTTGGATTTATTCTCTATGGTATGTTGTCCTTCTTTGGTATTGGTATTTAGGTCTTTCATAATGGTTGTGAAGTTTTAAGTCATTATTTCCCCAAATATACGTTCTTTCTCTTTAACATACTCTTCTTTTCTGGGTGACCGATAACATGTATGTTCATGACTTTTGCATTGTCACTCCCTGTGATCATGTTCCACTTGTTCTTTTCTTTTCTGTTCTGTTCTCCTGTCTTTTCAAGTTCAGATGTATTGTACTTTATATCACTAATTATGTTTTCAGTCAATTCAAATCCACTATTGTATACCTCTAATGTATTTTTTCTCTAATGCATTTTTAATGTCATTCCTTTTACTTTTATTTGCATAATCTCAGTTTCTTTCCTTTGCAGTCTTTCAAATTGTTGTTTATACTCACCAACTGTCTTCTTAAAGTGTGGCGGCCATCAACGGAGGTGCTTAGCTCTCGTCAAGACCAAAAACGTGACAAGGTCCATGGCTGGTCAAGAAGGGATCAAGGATACCCGACTTGTGGGGGAGGACTAAGCACTTCAGGACTTGGAGCCTCTTTTCACCCTGTTTATACTCTTACAAAGGCCATTTTTTGAGCTCCTTGAAAAATATGCCTCATC
>JAQZBX010036991.1:0-23970 GCA_029593785.1 Cabassous unicinctus | reverse complement strand
CATCCGCCTCCCCCCCCCCCTTTTAATGTGCTTTTGAAGTCTGTCTGCAAGTATTTTGTTGAAGATTTGTGCATCTATATTCATTAGAGATACTGGTCTGTAATTTTGTTTTTCTGTAGTATCTTTACCTGTTTTTGGTATTAGGGTGATGTTGGCGTCATAGAATGAGTTTGGTAGTGTTCTTTCCTGTTCAGTTTTTTGGAAGAGCTTGAGCAAGACTGGTATTAGATTGTCTTTGAATGATTGGTAAAATTCAGCTGTGAAGCCATCTGGTCCTGCTTTTCATCTCTGGGAGGTTTTTGATGACTATTTCAATCTCTTCACTTGTGATTGTTATTTAGGTCTTCTATTTCTTCTAGGGTCAGTGTAGGTGGTTTGTGTGTTTCTAGGTATCTGTCCATCTCCTCTACATTGTCTATTTTTTTGGCATACTGTTCTTCATAGTATCCTTTTATGATCTCTCTTATTTCTGCAGGGTCAATGGTAATGTCCCCCTCTCATTTCTGCTTTTGTGTCTTCTCTCTTTTTTTCTTTGTCAGTCTAGCTAAGGATTTGTGAATTTTGTTGACCTTCTCAAAGAAACAATTTTTGGTTTTGTTGATTCCCTCTACTGTTTTTTTGCTCTCAATTTCATTTATTTCTGCTCTGATCTTTACTATTTCTTTCCTTCGTCTTGGTTTGGGATTAGTTTGCTGCTCTTTTTCTAGTTCCTCCAGGGGTGCAGTTAGATCTTCAATTTTAGCTCTTTCTTCTTTTTTAATGTAATCATTGAGGGCTATAAATTTCCCTCTCAGCACTGCCTTTGCAATGTCACAGAGGTTTTGATATGCTGTATTCTTATTTTCATTCGTCTTAAGATATTTGCTGAATTCTCTTGCAATTTCTTCTTTGACCCACTGATTGTTTAAGAGTGTGCTGTTTAATTTCCATATATTTATAAATTTTCCCTTTTTCTGTCCATTATTGATTTCCATCTTCATTTTGTTATGATCAGAGAATGTGTTTTGTATAATTTCAATCTTTTAAAATTTATTGAGACTTGTCTTGTAAACCAACATATGGCCTATCTTGCTGAAGGATCCATAAGCACTTGAAAAGAAAGTATATCTTGCTGTTTTGGGGTGGAATGCTCTATAGATGTCTGTTAGGTCTAGTTCATTTACCGTATTATTCAAGTTCTCTGTTTCTTTATCTTCTGTCTAAATGTACTATCCAGTACTGAGACTGGTATATTAAAGTCTCCAACTATTATTGTAGAGATATCTATTTCTTCCTTCAGTTTTGCCAGTGTGTGCCTCGTGTATCTTGAGGCAATCATATCAGGTGCATAAATATTTAGTATAGTTATTTCTTCTTGGTGAATCGCCCCTTTTATTAAAATGTAATGACCATCTTCATCCTTTATAACAGCTTTGCATTTGAAATCTATTTTGTCTGATATTAGTCTCACTATTCCAGCTCTTTTTTGGTTACTATTTGCATGGAATACCTTTTTCCAATCTTTTACTTTTTACCTAGTTGTGTCCTTGTCTGAGATGGGTCTCTTGTAGGCAACATATAGATGGTTCACATTTTTTTATCCATTCTATCAGTCTGTATCTTTTGTTGGGGAGTTCAGGTAATTAGCATCCAATGTTATTACTGTAAAGGCATTACTTACTTCATACATTTTGTTCTTTGGCTCTCTGTTGTCATATTGTTCTATTATCTGTCTTCTTATCCTTTAGTTTACGCTTCCTAAAAATCTTCATTTCTAAACTCTTCTCCAAATCTCTCATCTTTGTTTTTCCCTTTCAGGCTGCAGCACTCCTGTTATATCTCTTGTAATTCTGGTCTTTGCTAACATATTCTACCAGTTTTTGTTTGTCTGTGAAGACTATGAACTCATCCTCATTTTTGAAGGACAGTTTTGCCGAATACAGAATTCTTGGCTGGCAGTTTTTCTCTTTCATTACCTTAAATACATCATACCATACCACTTTCTTCTCTCCTCCATGGTTTCTGATGAGAGGTCAGTGATTGATCTTATCGATTTTCCCTTGTATGTGATGCTTTGCTTTTCTCTTTCTGCTTTCAGAATCCTCTATATCTCTGATATTTGTCATTCTGAACAGTAGGTATCTTGTGGTAGGTCTATTCAGATTTATTCTGTTTGAGATGGGCTGTTTTTCTTGGATATTGATATTTATGTCTTTCATAAGTGCTGGGAAGTTTTCGTTCATTATTTCCTCAAATACTCTTTCTGCTCCTTTTCCATTCTCTTCTCCTTCTGGGACACTGATAACGTGAATATTTGTGCATTTCATATTGTCATTCAATTCCATGAGACTCTGTTCCATTTTTCCCATTCTCTTCTCTTTCTGTTCTCCTGTCTTTTCTAGTTCAGATGTTCTGTCTTCAAAATCACTAATTCTGTCTTCGAGCAATTCAAATCTGCTCTTATGTGCCTCTAATTTTTTTTTTAAGATTTATTTTTATTTATTTCTCCCTACCCCCTCATTGTTTGCACTTGCTGTGTCTGTTCGTTGTGTGCTCGTCTTTCTTTTAGGAGGTACCGGGAACCGAACCCGGGACCTCCCATGTGGGAGGGAGGCACCTAATCACTTGAGCTACCTCCACTCCCTGCCTTGTTGTGTCTCTCATTATGTTTCCCTACTTGTGTCTCTTGTTGTGTCATCTTGCTGCATCAGCTTGCCACACCAGCCCATTGCGCCAGCTTGCTGTCTTGTTCGTCTTCTTTAGAAGGCACTGGGAACTGAACCTGGGACCTCTCGTGTGATAGGCGGGAGCTCAATCGCTTGAGCCACATCATCTTCCCGCTCTAATGTATTTTTTTAAATCTCATCCATCATGTCTTTCATTCCCATAATATCCGTTAATTTTCTTTACAGGCTTTCAAATTGTTCTTTGTGCTCACCCAGTGTCTTCTTAATATCCTTTATTTCTTTAATCATATTTTTTAAAATTCCTTGAAATGCTTTATGCGAGTTGCGTGATTATCACTGATTGTCTTAAATCCTGTATCTCTTCAGGATATTTGGTTTGTTCCTTTGTCTGGGCCATCTCTTCCTGTTTCCTAGTACGGCTTGTAATTTTTTTGCTGATGTCCAGGTTTCTGAATTGGTGAATTTACTCTGATGGCCAATTTATCTCTCTTGCCTATTGTTCCCCTCCCTCCTCCCCGCTGAGATGGTTCCCTCATCTGTTTGCTCATTGTTTCCACTCGCTTGCTCATTGTGTTTTTGCCCATTTATCTTTTTGCTGTGTCTGCTCATTTTGTCTGCTCATCTCCTTTTTTTTTTTTTGGAGGCACTGGGAAACAAACCGAGACCTCCCATGTGGGAGGCAGGTGCCCAATCACCTGAGCCTCATCTGCTCTCTGCTCATTGTGCCTGCTTGTTGTGTCTGTTCATTGCATCTTTTCATCTTCTTTAGGAGGCACCAGGACCTCCCATGTGGGAGGCGGGTGCCCAACTGATTGAGCCATGTCCACTCCCATGTTTTCTCTTTTTTTTCTTTTTTGTTTCACAGCTCTTTGATATTGGTTCAACTCATTCTAAGTCTTTAAAATTTCGTGGCTTAAGTTGTCAAAATTGGGCCAAGTACTCACTAAAGGGCACAGATTTTCTCCCAGAGGTAGGATACAGAGAGTAACATAAACAGTTTTTGTCCATGCAATTTCCAGACCAGCCAGCAGATGACTCTTGTCAACATACTTTACGGAGGTGTTTCAGTCTGGGCTTTCCTGTGTTTCTGTTTTGAATCTCCAGAGTGGAGACTCAAAGCAGACTCTGCTGGCCAAATTCACTGAAGAAAAGCCTCCTGACTACCCCTCCCTTTTCCCTTGAAACAGCTGGCAGGGAGGAAGATGTCTGTTACCCTCTTAGTAATCTGCAGTTAGCCAAGGGTTTTACCCCAGCTTATTATCTTGGGCCTGGGGTAAGGGAACCCTTCTTGGATGCCACGGGGGCTTTATAACTCACATTTGTTGTTTCAGCTTCTTCGTCTTTTTGTCCCTCATCCTCCTGAGAGTTGTGTAACACTGTCCTGGTCTGCTGACCCCCAAAGCAGGTCCCTCAGACAGCTTTTGGCTCTTTCTCCATTGTTTTTGTGAAAGCATTGAGCTCTGCCTGTTAGTCCATTTCCATCTTCCCACAATACCCCACCATTTGCCAGGTATAGTTTTAATGGGGTCTTCAGATGCTGGCATGTCCATTGGCTGGCAGAATTATGTGAAAACATATTTAGCTGAAATTTATGGAAGCATTGTGGAAACTTGACTGACTCTTAGAGAAATAGTAAGAACCATTCTCATCTGCACCTTGAAGAATCATGACTAAGCATGATTAATAATAAATAGATAAATGAGTAATTTGAGGTCAAATAAATCTGCATTTTCAATCTCTGAGGCTACCTGTGTAGAACTAACATTAAAACAATAGCAACAATAATAACTACTACCACTGTTTGACAAGCAACTAAAATATATAAGACACTATTGTATTTAAACTGTCAGAGATTCAGAAAAGTTGTGGTGACATATTTGAGTGAGAGTTAATGAAAATGGATTTTGGAAACATATTATTGGCAAAAAACGCACATATCATCTGGAGTTCAAAACCAGATTGTCTTTTATACCTCTAGTGTTAACCTGAAAAATCATTTTAAAGTAGAACCAGGCATCCATGGATGAAGAGAACCTCTGATTTTACATACAAACATTTGTATGCATTTTTCTGAAACAAGGAATCATAGCTTAATGGAAAACAGAAAGTTTCAAGTCCTACCAATTCTGGTGATATCTAGAATGACTAAATATACCATTAAATCCACTGAGTAAATATATTTCATTCTGTCAGCTTCTCATGTGGATTTTATATAACCCTCACAACACTTAATTCAATGTCTTTCATCTAGTACGTTCTCAATATATATTTGCTATTGATAATGTTGACAATGATCCAGACTATGATCTCATTTTCCAGACTGTCAACTGTTCTTCATTTTCAAGTTCTTCTCTAGGGCAACAAGGATTTTATTCTCTCTCATCGCAGTAATAAACTTGTCATTGAGATGAGGTAAGACATAAAATTCTCCAAGGCTAGCACACAAATTCCTTCCCCTGCATGCAAGCTCACCCCATTCTTGATCTAATACTTGAAGACAGGAAGGTCATCCTATATATCATCTATCCATTAGTGGGCCAAATAGTCTGAAAGGACAGGGTATCTAAATTTTGCCAAGCTCATTTTGCAACCCACGGTCTAGTGGTGATTAAGGCAGAGTTGTCAAGGTTTTCTTCAACAGTGGGAGGGATATGCTTTTGTTTCTTTCTAAGGATTTCCTTCCATTCTATTAAGATTTTTAAAACATGGGCCATAAGAAGAAATCAAGAAAATATTTAGAATAGATCAAATTCTCAGCATTCAGCTTTTCATGAAATTCCAGATATCTTTCTCTTCTATATCTATGAAAAATATGTACCTAAATATTCAAGTGTTTTTCTTCTTCCTAAGAATGAGTCAGAATTTAATTTCACAATTTTACCTATACCTCTAAAAAGGCATGTCATTCATTTAAATAAGGAAACAAAAAAAAAAAACCCATAATAAATAGCTGGTTAATATAATCCAATAAGTATTTAAAATTCGAACTACACTATAAACCATTATTCTTACTGTATCAATAGCTAAGCTAACTCTCATGTATAAATATAGGAAAATGGTTTCTTAACTGACAACTGTTATAAAAAGTTTCAGGGTTGGTGATGTCTATATTTTAGTCCTTTGTTATAAGTGTCATATATGCCTGCTTTAATAATTTAAATATTATAGGCATATAGGTTTAGAATGCAAGAGACTCATCATAATCCTACCTCATCAAGGACAGCTACAATTACCAGTTTGATATATATTACCAATGTACTATCATATTATTTTAATAATATGAAATCATTATTCACAGAAAAATAGAAATGTATTACCACTTTCTTTTTTCACTTAATATTATTTGCTTGATTTCTTTCCATGTCAATGTATATTAGGACTATTCATTCTTTTAGTAAACATAAAATATTCCATTATATGGTTTTACCATAATTTATTAAATCAACATTTTGTTGATGGGTATTGGGGGAATTTCCAATTCTTCACTCTTATAATCAATGTATCAGTAAACATTCTTTATGTACTCACATGACTGTTTTTGTAGAGTAATTTCACAGGAGTGGAAGATTCAAAATATTTAATGTTTTAATAAATATAGCCAAATTACCTCCAATTACCTTATCTATTTTTCAATGTTTTTAAAATCATGCAATAACAATTTTCTAGAGCAAGGGTCACAAACTCAGATGACTTTAGGTCCAGACAGATAACAAAATATGTGAAGTAGCACAGAGTAAGAAAATGAAAATTAGTGGAAATTCAGCAAATTTCATTAAAAAAAAAACAACAACTATCATGCCAAATAAAACATATCTTCAGTTCTTAAGCTGCCAGTTTTCAGTCCTT
This sequence comes from Cabassous unicinctus, assembly GCA_029593785.1. NCBI lineage: Eukaryota > Metazoa > Chordata > Mammalia > Cingulata > Chlamyphoridae > Cabassous > Cabassous unicinctus. Next base: position 17,458 of record JAQZBX010036991.1, on the reverse strand, counting down.
GCTTTAGTGTAATACATCTACTTTTGATTCTTTAGCACAGAACTCCTTTTACTAGAGAAAGCAATATATTCTCTGTTGATTATAATTAATTGCACCATACACATCTTATTTTTACCTTATTTTCTATCTTTACATTCTTTTCAAAATTTACAGTTATGAGAAAAACTAATTTTTAACTGGACTTAGGATTGGATATATATGTTATATGTTGTATTGATTTTATCAGCGCAAATACTAGAGCAGATATGTTGAAAACAGTAAAAAAAAATTGCCTTGCATTTTGTCCATTTATAAAATAATTTTCTAATTTTTCTCAGCTTGATGTAAAGCCTTCTAATTTAAATATAAGATTATTCTAATACTTTTATTATTCATATTTCAGTAATAGAGAAAAAGAAATAGAAACACACTACTTATGCTGAGATTTATTTTTAACCTAGTAAAACATCCTTGAGTAGGAAAAAAAAACCCACATTATTTTAGCTTGACAAAAAAACAAAGAAGAAGAAAATTCTAGTTTCCCTTTGATTACAGTGGTTATCTTGTGTTCTGTGAGAAAGCATGAAGGCCATGGAGAAAACTCGTTTTGCTCTAAAATTTCTCCACAGTTCTACTGCATCAATAAACCTCTGGAAGTGTGGACATCAAGCATACAAAATGAGTATAAGGCAACTTGGCCTCTCAGCACTTTCCTTTTGTCCGAAAATCTGATTGTTTCTTAAAGGTAAGAAAACATGAGTACATGAAAATTTCTTACCGTATTTTGCCACTAATTTATATTCTTATCAACAGTATATAGCAGTCAGTGCAACAGATAGGTAATAAAAAATCTTTGCTAATTTGATAGACATAAAATTATATCATTTTATTTCCATTTCTTTGATTATTAAGAACAAACAGTTTTTAACAGGCTTATGAGTTATTTTTATTTCCTTTTAGTGAATTGTCTTCTCATATCTTTTAGTCCATTTTTCTACTGGTCTTGGTGATGTTCTCATTAATCTGAATGTCTTTAAATAATAAGGAGAGTCACCCTACACCATCATCTTTGAAAGTTTTTTCTTAAGTAGCTGGGTGTTTATCTTTTGATGTAGTGTATGATTTTCTCTATCTTCATCTTCTGTATTTTAAATTAACATTTTCATAAAAATAAGATGTGCTTTCAGAAAATTTGGAATCTACAGAAAATCACCAATAAGGCACCACATTTAATCCATATCCAACCACGTGAACAGAACTATTTTCATTATACACACATATTTTACATATACATATATGTTTATATATACATATATAAAATCATCCTTTCTTCCATGCATCTACATCATTTAAGAGCATAAATGTTATCATACTGTGAAAGTTATTTTAACCTGCTTTCTCATTTATTGATGCATTTCAGATAGATCCCCAATCATAAAACATGCTGCAGAAACATCCTTTTTAACCACTGCGGAATATAACTCTGTATGAATATTCAATAATTTGTTTAATTTCTTCCCCTTTTTGGACATGCAGATGTTTCCTATTTTTATTATATTAAATATTGTTTCAATAAACATTTTTCTATACAGAGCTTTGTGTTCATAACTGATTAATGCCTTAAGATACAGATTTTAGAATTCAGAATCTCCATGTCAAAGAGTATATGCACTTTAATTGTTATTTGGTACAGAAAGATAAATTATGTCATAGAAAATTTAAACAAATTTAACATGCCTATAGTACCTTACAGTCCATTTCTCCACACTGTCACCAACATTGAGTATTATAATAATAACAATAACCTTCTTTTGTGTGTTTATAATGTACCAGACTCTATATCTGCTTTATAGATAAAGTGTCTAAAAGCTTAGAGAGGATAAGCAATTTGCCTGAATCTTCACAGATAAGTGGAGTATGGGATGTTTTTAAAGTTATGTCTGCCCTTAAAACAATTCTCTTCATCAATATGCCATATTGCTTCCCCAGGGGTCTGTTTGTATTGGCCATTACATATCAAATGTCTTTTGATTACTACTGTTGAAACTTTTTTTAAAGTTTGGTGGCCACAAGGAATTCTTTTTTGACAAGCTTCCACATGGCCTTTCCCATTTTTCTAATGGGGTACACATATTTTTCTTAATGATATCTAATGACTCCTGATATTTTAATGATATTGGCCATTTGTATACTATACATACAATGAACATATTTTCAAGGGTTTAATTTTTTAATTGTATTCAGAGCATTTTTAAATATACATAAATGACTCTTCCAATTGAAATCCCAGCAGGTGTTTTCATAGATATAGAGAAACTTATTCTAAAAATTTATATGGAAAGGCAAAGGAATTAGAATATCAAAGCAATTTTAGAAAAAAAAAGAATAGAGTTGGAGGATTCATGCTACTGATTTCAAGACTTGCTGTAAAGCTACAGTAATCAAGACAATGTGATAATGTGGAAAGTATAGATACATACATCAATGGGACAGAATAGAAGCCAGATACAGATCTTCACAAATATGGATAATTGATTTTTTTACAAAGATGCAAAGGTAATTTAATGGAGCAAGGATATTTTTTGTCAACAGTTGACAACAATTCAATGTCTGTATGTAAAATATTGAAACTTAATCTCTCACTATATAAAAAAATGAACTCAAAATGGATCATACGTCTAAATGTAAAATGTAAAATTATACAACGCTTAGAAGAAAAATTTAGTTGAAGATCTTTGTGATCCTGGGTTATACAAAGAGCTCTTAGACACAACACCAAAAGCATGGTCTAGAAAAGAAACAATGGCAAAATTTGACTTCATCAAAGTTAAAAACTCTTACTCTATGTAAAACAATGTCAAGAAAATGAAGACAAGTCCCAAACAGGGAGAAAATATTTGCAAAGTATGTATCTCCCAAGGCATTTTTATCTAGAATAGGTATATAAAGATCTCAAAAAATTCAACAATATGAAAAAAACCAATTCAAAAAAGGGCGAAATATTTGAACACTTCAAGAAATAAAATATACAGATGGCAAATAAACACATGAAAAGATACTCAATATTATTATTCACTAGGAATGTGCAAATTAAAATGATAACTGCAATTAGAATGGCTATAATAAAATACACAAAATAAAAACTGATAATACCAAATGTTTGTGACAGCGTGAAACAACTGGAATGTTCATACACTGCTGGTGGAAATGCAAAATGGTATAGCCATTTTGAAAAACATTTTGCCAGTGTCTTAGAAAGTTAAACATCCCCTCACTGCATGACCCAAAATCCCATTAGAATATTTTTACCCATGGTAAATGAAAACTTAGGTTATCACAAAAATTTCTATATGGATGATTATACCAGTTTTATTAAATCACCAAAATCTATAAACAACTTAAATATCTTTCAATGAGTGAATGGATAAACAAATTGTAGTACATCAACACAAAGGAATACTACACAGAAATAATAACAATATGAGTGAATATAAAATGCATTACACTAAGTGAAAGAAGTCAAATGATAAAAATTACTTTCTGTACATTTCCATTTGTCTGACATTCTAGAAAAGGCAAAACTATAGGGATCTGAAGCATATCAGTTTCCAGGGATTGAGGCAGGGAATGGTTGATTACAAAGGGGTGGCTTGAAGGAATTTTGACAGCTGATGGCACTGTCCTGTATCCTGATTGTGGTAGAGGTTACATGACTCTACGCAATTGTCAAACTCAAGGAATTAAACACCAAAAAAGTAAATTTTACTGTATGTAAATTTAAAAATGAATAAATGATATTTCATTCCTCTTGGCTGCCCTCATTGCTTAAATCCTATGCAAAGCCACATAAATACCTATAAGCTATATTTAAAATAATTTAAGATAATATTTAAAATTTTTACCCACAAAATTTACTTTAATATGGTATGATGTATAGATTGGACTTTATTTTTCCCAAAGCAGTTAGAGAATTGTTCTCATACCATCTACTCACATCTACTCAATAAACCATAGTCTCCCCGCCCCACCCCTCCATTTGAAATGTCTTTATCGGACACTAATTAATTCTGTGTACTTGAGTTTAACTCCTTCCTTGGGGGCTTCCCCAATGATCTATGATTATTTCTTTGTTGTCTTTTGTGAGGTATATATAAGTATATATACAGTGTCTATTTCTAGACTTTATATTTGATTTCATCGGTCTGATGATTCAGGTTTGTGTGTGCCCTTTGTTTAGGACTTTCAGGCAATGATAATCAATAGACATGTGAGTTTGTAGCCTAACCAGAGAAGTGGGCTGGAGTCATCAACATACATGTCATAAATAAAATCATAGGAGTGGTCTTGTTTGATCAGAAGATCATGGAAATAGAAGAGCAACAGGCTGAGGATGGCTCTCTAGGGTATATCATCATTTGAGAAGGGGTAAAATATCAGGTACCTCTTGGGCATGTTGTTTGAATTCCACAATTTATTGTTTTTTAAAACCTTTATTTAAACTTCAAAAAATAAAATAATAGACAAAAGGCAGCTTAACAAATTATGGAAGCATTACTTTTTAAAAAATCCTGTCCAGGCACATTTATTTCATTTAATCTTACAAACAAACTCAATTGTTTCTCCAGTGTTCTGAAAGATGAATAAATGAGCACAGATAGGTTAAATGCTGGGACCAAGGTCTTCTTGTCAACAAAGAAATGAAAGGAAAAGCTTGATCATATTCACATCTCATAAAATTAAATCCTATATTCTTTTTTTTTAACTTTTAGCATTGATATAGTACCTTCTTTGTTTTTGCTACAAAAATATTACAATATTACTGTTAACTATAGTCTATAAATTACATTAGTTATTTAATGTTTTAAATTAGCTGACTTCATTCATTTATATTAACTATAGCTATCTACTGTTGCTTGCATTTGTGAGCCATGATTTTCTGGAAGAACAAAGAAAGAAGAGCCCATGAAGAACACCTTTACAAAAGGGTCCACAAGGTTTGAGGCAAACCTAGAGGGAGGGGTGTCACAGCAGCCTAGGGTAGTGAAAAATGAAAATTGTAGTCAGCAGTGTCAAGTACCCTTGAGAGAGCCAGGCAAGATAAGGGCTGCAGGTCACCTGTGCCTTTAGAGAGAGCATGCTCTATTAAATGGGGTTAGAAATCAGCTAGCACCATGCTGAGGAGTGACTGAAATCTTAGAATTTGTAGATAATGAATGTAGACTGCTGCTATGGAGAGTTTAAATGAGTCGGGGAGGAGAGAAATTGGGTAGTAGCTAGCAGGTGAGACCTGGTAAAGAGAGAGGTCTGTTTGCTTTTGTTTGTTGGTTTACCTTTTTGGATAGGATGTGAAGAACATATATAGCCTGAAGAAAAGGGGCCAGAAAAAAAGGAAAAGTTAAAGACAAAGGACAAAAAGGAGAAAATTGATGGCAAAAGTCTTCAACATCAGTGATAAGGCATAAAATCAAACTCAGGTTTTTGCCTTGAATTGCAGAAAAGACTCCTGATCCCACAAGATTGGAGGAAAGAAAGTAGAACTGTTTAGAGATGCAGCTCGGTTTGATGCTGGGGGAACTACAAGGATGCACAAGTAGTTTATTCACAATAACCTAAATTTTATTGTTAAAATAGCAGGTGCACTGAGGGTAGGGTGATAAACTTTTGAAATAGTGGCTGACCAAGAGTCAGCATGAAAGGATTGAGGTACTAACTCAGACTAGAAAACCATAAATCTGCAGAGTCATATAATTTGCTACAGTAGCACTCCTGAGCCCAGATACAAGACAAGAGAAGATTCACCATAGTTAAGAGGCAAGGTGGCATTTACTGTGTAAAAGATGTAGGTATGTGGGGGTTAAGCTGCAGGTATCCAAGCCAAATTTCAGGCAAGACTTGGAGAACATGGAATGACCAAAGGCACTAGAGGTCTCATTCAAAGGTCTCAGTGAATTCTAAGAAAATGAGATGAGAGGAGAAAAGTATATTACATTTGTAACTTAACATCCCTCCTGAGTTAATCTTATGCTTTTACCTTATTTTTCCCTAATTTTCTCACTTATTTTATATTCAGTCTTTATTTTGTAAGACACGTTTTAGATATAAGGCCAGGCATAAGCAAACAATAGGAAACTGAAAACATGCAGAGGATCAGAAGAACATGATTTTCACTTTAACAAAGGAGGCTGAAATTTAAAGTGTCCCAGTGGAGCCACTTTAATCGAGGACAAGATGCTGGAGGTGTTCCAGAGGTTCAGTGGTTGATGTGGAGGTTAGGGTTTGATCAGTGGTTCTTAACCTGGGGTGATTTTGCCTAAAAGTACATTTAGCAATGTCTGAAGATTCACATTGGTTGTCACAACTTGGAGGGTGGGTTACCACCGGCATCTAGTGCCAGGGATGCTGCTAAACATCCTATAATGCACAGCACAGCTCCCCACATAAAAGACTTCTCCAGCTAAAGATAAATAACATCAGGGTTGAGAAACCCGGGACTAGATGAATCATTTTTAAGAACTATGGAAGAATGAGAGTGGTGGGAAAATCCTCTGGTAAACATCAGAAGACAGTGCGGAGAAGGAGGACATGCCAGGTGAGGTTAGATTCAAAGCACTCTCTGCATGCATGCAGGTGGTAGTTTGTGAGAGGATGGAGGATTCATTATTTGGACATGTTCATGGGGAACTGGCTTTATGGTACTAATTTGCATAAGACTCCTGGATTAACAAAATTTTAAAGCAAATGTAGGGAGTCTGAAAAGCAAGAGAATTTAAGGGAAAGCATATGCTATTTTCTACTTTCTTTTTAAAGTCATGTTTCAATTCTTTCCAGTGAAGTGTCCAGCTGAGTGCAGAAAGGGCATTACTGATTTGGAAAGAATCTATCTCTGACACTGTGACATTATGTGAGAAATCTTTGTTTTCCCTGTAGCCTTCCGCCAGCCCTCTGCATATCTTCTTACTTTTCCTTTACTTTTGGTTTTCCCAAAATACATAATACAGGTTGTCTGTTTGAGGTCAGTCTCATAGAGCTGGCTATCTCTTCTTTCCACAATACAACAGGAAATAAATATTCTCTGCTTTGGTTTAATTAGGGCAAAGTCTCTGAGCAAGCATGACCTTCATTTTGTGTTTCTATTAAATACCCCAATACGGGACAGTTATTCCCTTTAGATGATCTACTGCTTACAATATCTGCTTTTTGGAAAATTGAACCAGTTGCAATGTTTAATAGGTTTTGCGACCTCATCACCTATGTTTCATTTTGTTTACTTGGATAGCTAAACATTCATTAACATTATCAATGAAAAAGACTTGATGTAACTACTTTTTCTGTAGAACCAAATTGGCTAAATGTCTCAACTCTTATCTAGTAAAGTCATGACTGGGTGACTTTTAAGATAATATCAGTTTTTACGGAGGGTTCATCTCTAGTTTAGATGGTTTGCAGAAAATGGACATGAATATGTGGGCTGTTAACACCTCTAGATTCCTGTGCAACACATCTAAAATTACATAGGAAAATTCTAGCCAAAATTCTATCAAAAGGAACCTCAGATAAAATTTGTTGATGATCAAAAATACATTGACTTATTTTAATTTCCAACTCTCCATATGTCCTCTAATACAAGAAACACACATAAACATATATCCTTCTTTAAAATACATTTTACTATGTGAATGTAGTGGTATTTAAATAATTTCCATCTGTCTTCAACCCCAGTGCTCAGTGCTTTCCTAAAATGATAATGAAACTTATAATAAAATGAAAAAAAGAAAATTATATAGTCCTTTTAGCACCATATATTATCTACATGTATTGGTATAGAGATACTTAACTACTTTAGGTTTGGTTATATTTTACTCAATTAAAAAAAAAAGGACTGATTGTCTACCATGCAGAGATAAGTTATAGACTTTACCCTTTTAGTGGGTTGAATGGTTGAGTGAATCCAGGTTCAATTGTATATTTCTTTATTGCAAATATTATGACAACATCTTTACATGTGCATGTGACAAACAGATTATCTTATTTAACATCATTTTTTTTTCCTTTCTGGTGAACTTGAGATAGGCACATATTAACTGTTTTACATACATTAACAACATTTACCTTAACAAATAATGATTGAGAAACTTACCAGGAACTGTTATATTTCTTTACACTTGTCTTCAGCTGATATTATGCAGGCAAAAGTGACTGGGAACTCTATCTCCTTTGTGTAAACTGTGCAGGACTAAGTCATGCAGTACTGAGGACCTATTTTAAAGCATCACCCCTCCTGACACTTTCTATCTCCCTTTTGTTTTCTTTTTCTTCGTAGCACTCATCACCATCTAACATAACACGCAATTTACTTTATTTTTTATTATCTATTTATTTCCACCCAGTAGAACATAAGTTCCACTAAGGCAAGGAAAGTGTTATATTTTATTACTTGCTCTTTCCCCTGTGTACATACTAGGCACTTGATAAATAAATGAATGGTATGGTTAGATTAAACCATACCACAATTAGGCAAAGGGTGTCTTCACTGACTTTAACAAAAAAAAGTTTAGCATTTTCATATCACTTGACTTGCTTCAACTTAAGATATTACCTTTAATTTTTTTTTTTTCCAGGAAAATGCAATTCCATTTCAAGCAGACTCTAGACTCGCTCTCTACTGCAAATCTCTTTACTCATCCAGCTACTATTTGCATATGGATTCCTTAGGGGTTTATATCTTTCATTCCTTTTCAAACTTATATGCCTTTAGGTCTTTGGGGAAATTATTTAATTCTCTCGTGAGCTTAATAAAGAAGTTGAATATACTGGAATAAAAAAACCAAGTAGGCAATGCTCATCTTTGGCTTTTTTCATAGGTGTTTGCACAATAATTTTCAACAAAATTAAATTTGCATTTGTGGCAAAGGAGAGACTCTTTTTTCCTTAGAATCTCATATTGGTCCTTGTGTTGTACTTGAAGAGCTACTTTAATCAAAAGTCAGTTGGGTGTGGGCTTAATGGAGCAATGTTCCCATTGGCATAAACTCTCAGTATTCTGTGCTAATAAAAGACATAATGCGAAAATATGAATAATCCCCAAATAATTCCCTTTTGGCTTTAGAATTCATTACACGCTCTTTTAAAATCAAGCCTGTCTTTTTAATTATGTGTTGCTTGCTTTAATAATAAAATTAATTTCTGACAGAAATGTTGATTGGGCAATTCTTGAGAACTGGGACCAAATCTTATCCATTTTGGAACAACAGGACTTAGCACAGTATCTTGCATATGGTAAATCCTAAAAAATTTCAAATGAATAAATCCTTGGATGAGTGAGGTAAAGGAATAGACATTAAGAAAAACCTGACCAAGAAAAAATAAAAGATCAACATTTTTTATATCTGAAATTATGGAAACTTGATATTGGTGCCACAATATAAATCCTAAATCGTCTGCTTTCTCAAGCTCCCCTATTAAACTATTTTAACCTACATTAAAATTTTAATTTCTAAATGAATATTTTGCATTAGTTTATTAAAATAATAGGCAGTCTTATTTTGCATTTCTTTTCCAGTCTTATGACTCCAAACAACTTAAAAAATATCCCAAAATATCTTCTTTCTCATTCATATTAATTGTCACTTTATTGAGGCCACATATTCCAACTAAAGCAAAACTATTTTGCACTTAGGGTAAGTCAAAGAGTAGGATTCAAGGGATTTTAGAAGCATTAGAAATCCTTCTAAACTACATACATGCATGTGTGTTATAGCCAAAGATACAAAAGAAATGGGAAATTCACTAAAATAGGTGTGCATTCCTTAGTAAATTGGAAAAAATTATGGAGATGCTTAATATTTGTTTTGTTCATACTAATAGTGCTGAACTTTAAAATTAAGGCAAATTTTAATAACCAGTGGTTTTCTAATAAAACAATATTTTCTTTTGACCAACTTTAATTGAACTAAATATTATATTTCTGGTTTGAATAAATTTTTAAAAATCATAAGGATAATTTGTTAAAAATAAGCATACTCCAGGTACATATTAGCAATAACAACTTGTAACAGTTACACAGTTATATATCAGATCTGTAAAGGTTTGAAAATAATTATTTAAGAACTGCTAACCTTGAAATTTCACAAATGCCAGTTTCTTCTTGAAGACCTTATGCCTCAGAAAACATGTTTTCAGTCTGTTGATATCTCCTTAGTTTTTCCTAAAAAAGAAAATATGTTTCAGTATGTTACATAGATTATATTTTCAAAAGCTGACTAAGTATTCCAAATATAATGATTACATAGGGGGAAATAACTGGAAATCTTAGAATATAAAAAGGCATTAAACATAGACTAGAAATATTTATATAGTATATATATTTAGTTCAGAAAGAATACCTCTCCTGTAAGAATACAGTACATTTCTAATAACTCATGCATACTATCATTCACTTATTTACTTGTCATTCAATAAACAAATATTACTTTGGACAAGATGTTAAGCACATACCCATTTTATTAGCATTAGACTAGATATAAACAGCTTTCCTATCTCCAGGTGATTCATATCTTCAAGACATACAAAAATCCAGGAAAATCAGCTAAAATGTTGCAGCAAGAAAGTTGATGAAAAGCATGAAAAGTAACTGTTAGTTTCTTGAATTGCTTAAAAAAACTAATTCTAAAATTAATTCAAATATTTATATATTCAGGTTTTAAGATAGACTAACTCAGGCTTTAAGAGAATGAGTTAAATAAAACATTTAAAAATTAAACATGTTTAGTATGCTATAACAAAGATCTTGTTTTTTTTTTAAATTACAAGTGCCTCAGTTCAAAATAATTGATATAATAATTTAAATAGATCATGATATCCTGCCATAAAAGCATACTTTTTCTTTACTAGGACTAAAATGTATGTACTTACTTTTTCTAAAGGGTTATGAACCTTTCTGTTCTAATAGATTAAGGTAAATCATTAATTATGTCCATACAAAAATGTAAAATTTCTCCTGAAATTTGGGGAATGTGATTCATTCATTGTTTTCACAGCAACCAGAAATGAACTATCACTGATCACAGCAAGTGTAGAAATATTACAAACAGACATGAATGAGGAAATAACCTAAATAAACCTCATATCTATTTACAGGCATATGCTGACAAACAGATTTAGAACAAATTAGAATATCTGTGGTACTCACAATGATGACACAGAAACATCAACACAGTAGAATTAAAGACCTAATAGAGCTTAGAGTCCAGTTTGGTTGAGAAGATTCCCGATTTGACAAAAGAATTTCATGGATCTTGAAACATTTATTCAAAATTCAATTTTAAGAATAATTTTTAATATTTTAAAACTCTGTTGAGAATATTGCACACGGAGGCAATAATTTTTATTATTCATTGCACTCATTTTGAGAGGAACATTTCAGAATATAACTTTTTCTGTCCCTCTTTTAATTGATGACAATCCCAAATTACAAGTCAAGCAATTAAAAACAAGCAAGCCTGCTAAGAGGTACCCTATTGTCTGTAATTTATCCATTGACTACTTTAAAAAGTAATTTGCAACCAAAACAAAATACTGAAATAAATTGATGCTGAGCTGAATGTCTATAAATGTCATTCAAAAATTTTTGGTTGATGAAAAATTCTACATTATTCAAATGTCATCTCTACTTATTGGGATATTATTTAAGATTTTATCTTAGAATTAAAAAAACTTTTTGCTGCTATAGAAAAGTGGGGTAACTGCAATCTAGATTAGTCTCCCTATTTTACAAATAAGACAACTGACTAGATTTTAGTTGTGCCTTGTATGTAAAGCTAAAGGAAGAGATTAAGTAGTTTTGACTACCAAGTATTAAAATGGAAAAAAAAAAAACATAATTGTATTTTACAGCCAAATAAAATAAAATAATTTTTAGGCATTCAAGGTATTCTGTTGAGAAAAGCAAAAGTATTGAGAAATCTAGTGATCAATATACACCTGTAATTAAGAAAGAGACTGAGAAACCCTTGGAGATGGAAAAAAGAGTACTCAAACTCTCACTTGCTTCAAGGTCAAGAAATAAAAGTATATCTGAGGGACAAGATTGGCCTTGACTGGGATCAGCGGAGCCTCTGTGAGGGAGTCCACCACAAGGGAGTAGGAATAGAGAGCAGTAAGTCAGATTCCGTGCTAAGGTCAATTACTGAGTATCAGAGCCAATTCTGGGCACAATGCATAGTAGTTGATGCTACAAACCATTCCAATTCAGCCCCTTGGTTCTGTGGATGTGACTTAGGGCCACTGGTATTATGAGACTGTATGAGAAAGTGTGTGTGCACACATTTGAGAGAGAATTAAAGAGCTGTGCTGCTGAGATCTACAATATTCACTCTGAGGCCCAGGCAAAAAAGGAATGGTCCCTGAATAATGGACCTCATGAAGATCTAGGGCAGGGGTTCTTAACCTCTTTTGTTCCATGGACCCCTTTGCCAGTCAGGTGAAAACCAAAGACTCCTTACTAAGTCCACACTATACTATGTTTAATAAATATATTTAATAAATATATCACACCCACACCAACATATCCCCACAAGAATAATGTTTTTTTTTGAATTTTAATTCAAGCTTACGGACCCCTTGTTAAGAACCCCTGATCTAGGGCTCTTGTTCTCCCTTTACAAGCTCTCTGAGCACATCAGTGGTAGTCTACATGAGATGAGTGGAACTGCCATTTTTCCTGGAATCCTGTCTCTATGAGGTCATCAAGACCTTGGCTGGATAGCCCCAGCATGGCCTGTTATACTGCTACGAGTGGACTCCTGTTCCTATGGGTGCCCTAAGCAGTGATAAGTGACATCTGGGACCACGCCAAGTACTATGAAATATATTTGACGAGGGTGAAATTTGTAGAAGACTGGATTTCTTTCCTTAAGCAGATGGGGCCTGTGAAAATTTATAGTAATGTAAATGAAACCTCATTTGTTCTCACAAGCTTAAGAAGTTACAAAGATAAGAAAGTTACAGTATTTGAAATGGTTGGAAGGAAAGAATTCTTAAAATCTTCCTGAAAACAGAGGTTCAAAAGGCAGTAGCTGAATTACCAAAATAGTATTATATTTAACACAGCACTGATTTTTGTCTGTATTGTGTTTATCAAAGAATCCCAGTTTCAGATGTTTGATTACAAGTGTCCACTGAAAAAGTTTACATACACCTATAAGATCATTTAGAAGTGTTTCATACGTACCCAATACCTATGGCTAACATCTGGTCTTTATTATTATCTTGGGTTCTATTGAGAAAGTCCTTGAAAACCAGTTTTTTACTTGTGGGAATTCCTGCAATATTGCAGGGCTGGATGGAAAGGAAAAGACTCACTCTCCTTGTTCCAGTCTCCTAGGCGTCTTGTTTGCCTGTGGGCATTACTATGAATCATCCCACAAATCCCAGGAGCCATCCAGAGTGGCAAGGGTCAAGGCACTCTCCCATGTTTGTCAACATTTCCTCTCTAGGGACCTTAAAGTAGGTCAGTGGCACACATAGCTCTTGATGTCATGCTTCAGTCAATAGCCAAGCTGGCCTTCACTGAGCTCACTGAAGGTTACATCTCAGTGGTAGTCATGATTGAGCTATAAGGTCAAATTGTGTTATTTTCTTTATGTTATTTTTATGGATGATTCAAGGATTAGCTTTAAGGACATATAACTTTTTTGAAACACACTCATCTTGCTCCTGCCTTAAAAGAAATATTTCTTGCAAATGCTTGCCTTTGTGAATAAAGCTGTTCTCCCCAGAATCATGGAAATTAAGGCCACTACACAGACCAGTTCTGCATGTGTGGAAACCTGCCTCATATCACAGTTAAAATAGATCAAAAGGAAATATCTATGAATACGAGTAGAGAAATATGAATTTGCTGTTCGGTGTTTCTAAGGTGATAATATATGACTTAAAAGTTCAGTGCAATAGTTTAATTGCATTTGCAATTGCATCTCAAAATAAAGTATTGCATAATTAATGTGCCTACAAATAGCAAAAGCATCATTCACTCTGAAGGACAGCTTCCTGACAGAGGCAAAAGCATTGGATAAAGGAATCTACCAAAAGAGCCGTTGATTCACTCTTTACCAAAAAGCAACATTTCCATTTTTTCCAAATGTATTGAAATATAAGGAAGCACATGGCAGAGAGTTTTTAAAATGATGATAGCACCTAATCACAGTATTTCAGTAACATGGATATGGGTTACCATAACAAATTAAATCAGCCTTAGTTAGGTTATTTATGGATCAGGTGGTGGTCACCATTGGATTCTTCCACTTGATCACCTGTGCTCAAAAATGTGCAATAGTTCTCTAAAATCATTCAGGTAATTCTCTCTTTAAAGGCATTAGAAGAGATAAAACTACAATTACTGAGAATTTGCAAGGATTAAAAGAGAATTTAGGTACAAATTTGAAAATCTAAGGAAACAGGTGATTTCCCCCTAAAATGAAAATCAGCAAAACTGACCCAAGAAGTAGAAAATTTGATTAGACAAACCACTATAGAAGGGAGAATTGAAAAGGTGTTTCAAGTTCTGCTATTGCAATGGGCAGTAGGATCAGAGGGTGTAGGAACCTTTAAAAGATCTTTACAGCAAAGGTCTTTAATATATTTGAAACATACACTCAATCAATAAAAAAGCTTCTGGATCCCTACACATTTTTCACTCACCCAACTCATGTTCTCATATTCTCATTTATCCGATTTAGAACCCATTATTCATTATGGTAGACACTCCCTTGCCTATAACCTTACCTCCAAGACCTTTCATCTTCAAAATAGTGTGGAAAAAAAAGAAAAGAAAATCCCCCACAAACAAAAATCACACGTGGTTAATCTAGCTCTCTTCCTACTATGAACCTTCCCCTAATAGCTAAATAGCTGACGGCGATTAGAAAACAATGTAAGAGATTGCATTACTGCTGTAACTTTTCATATTTTGCCATAAACGTCAAGTAGGTCCTGAGTTGTGTCTGGCAATCTTATCACATATCCCTTGTTAATTCAAGCATCAACTCTGATAGCACTATTGAGCAACTTTGTCTCTTTTCAATCTTCTAACATTCCTTCCCATCTCTTCATTCTCCACTTATGATCTTGCTTCTAAGAAAATCGATAGAACCACAGTTTCCTCCCTTTTGTACTACTATATCCTCTATACCCTTGATATTTGTAGTCCTATAGCCTTCCTTCCATCCCGTTATAATGGAGAAACTGTTCTTTTTTTTTAACTTATGGGCAATCCCTTCTCTTAAACACTAGATTCCATATCCTGTCTCCAACTTGAGGTCTTTGCTTTCTTAAAAATCTCCTCTCTCTCCTACACCATCATTTTCCCCATGTGACTGGATTATTCCTATCTGTATGCAAATATATTGTAATGTTTTCCACCTTAAGAAAATTAGCCTTTACTCAGCTTCTCCATCAATAATCACTATTATTTCTCAGCTCCATTTTATAGCAAAACTTTTCAAAGGCAGGCATTTTCCATTCCATGCATGTTATTTCCTATTAAACTCCTAAAATTAGGTTTAATTCCCACAACTCCACTGAAATAGCTTTATCAAGTTCACCAGTGAACTCAGATATTTCCAGGTACAATGGTAAATTCTCAGTCCTTATCTTCCTCATTCTTTCAAAGGTTTGACTTAGATAATTACATTCCATTTTTGGAAATATTTCTTTACTTGTATTCCAGGATACCACACACCCCTGGTTTTTTTCCTACTTCACTGGCTGTTCCTTCTCAGACTCTGATTTCTTCCAATCATCCTCTTAATCCTGGAGTAGATTCAGACCTGAAACTTCTTCTCTACCTGACCCTGTTCTAGGAAATCAAACCCAGTCTCAAGTCTTTAAATATCACCATTTAATGATGAAAGCAAAATTTAAATCTCTAGTCTTAACCTCTTCTCTGTGCTCCAGACTCATTTCCAACAGCCTACTCTACAGATCTACTTGGACGGCTAATGGCTTCTCAAACTTAACCTGCCCCCCAACCAACCAACCAACCAAACAAACAAACAAAACAAAACAAAACTTTTCAGGCTTCCTTATTCTCCAGTCTTTCCCAGTTCAGTAAATGGCACCACCATTTACAAAATAGTCATATCAAAAACTTAGCTCCTTGACTTCAGTACAATAGATAGAATGTCTCATAAATAGATAGCGATCAATAGGAAACAGAGAATTTGAATAATATGATAAATAAAGTAGACCTAACAGTCATAGATAGAACATTGCACCCCCAAACAACAAGATACACATTCTTCTCAAGTTCTCCAGAATAGACCACATGTTCACAAAACAAGTTTCAATAAACTTAAAAAACTGAAATTATACAATGCATCTTCTCTGACAACAATGTAATGAAGCTGGAAATCAATAACAGGCAGTGAACTAGAAAATCCACTAATATATAGAAACTAAATAATACACTTTTATGGAATCAGTGGGGTCAAAGAAGAAGTCACATGGCAAATCAGTAAACATATCGAGATGAAAGAAAATGAGAACATAACATATCAAAATTTATTACACACAACAGAGGCAGTGCTGAGAGGGAAAATTTATAGCCTTAAATGTTTACATTAAAAAAGGAGAGTTAAAATTGAAGACCTAGCTGTACACCTAGAAGAACTAGGAAAAAAACCAGCAAACTAAAAGCAAACAGAAAGAAAGAAATAACAAAGATTAGAGCAGAAATAAATGAAACAGAATTTTTAAAAATAGCATTTACAAAACCAAAAGTTGGTTTTTTGAAAAGATCAATAAAATGGACAAACCTTTAGCTAGAGCGACAAAGAAAAAAAGAGAGAAGACAGAAATAAAATCAGAAAGGACGGGGGACATTGTTACTGACCCCACAGAAATAAAAAGAATTATATGAGGAGACTATGACCAACTGTATGCCAACAAATTAGACAACCTAGATGAAATGAACAAATTCTTAGAAACAAACAAACAGCCTATGCTGACTCTAGAAGAAATAGAAGATCTTAACAGAAAAATTACAAGTAGAGATTGAATCAGTCACCCAAAAAGCCTTCCAACGAAGAAAAGCCCCCAGGACCAGATGGTTTCACAGGTGAATTCCACCAAACATTCCAAGAAGAATTAATTTAATACTGCTCAAATGCTTCCAAAAAACTGAACAGAAGGGGACACTACCTAATTCATGCTGGTCTAACTACAAGGCCAATAACCACCCTAATAACAAAGCCACATAAAGATACTACAAGATTGGGAAGCGGCTGTGGCTCAATTGGTTGGGCTCCCGTTTACCATATGGGAGGCCATGGGTTTGATTCCCGGGGCCTCCTGGTGAAGGCAAGCCTGCCAACGGCAGGCAGGTGAGCCAACGCAGCAAGATGACTCAACAAAGAGAAACAAGCAGACCCAGAAAAACGCAAAAGCAAGTGGACACAGCGAGCACAGGCAGCAGGGGGGAATA
>JAQZBX010036990.1:0-23968 GCA_029593785.1 Cabassous unicinctus | reverse complement strand
GCAAATACATACCATGGAATATTCCTCAGCTGTAAGAAAGAATACAGTACTAACCCATGGGATAACAATGATGAATCTTGAGGACTTATGTTGAGTAAAGCAAGCCAGGCATTGAAGGACCAATATTACAGGACCTCTATCATATGGATTAAGCAAATTGAACTGACTCAGAGAGCTACAGACTGTAAGATAGGTTTACAGGAAGTAGAAATGGAAAAGAAGGTTGTGAAAAAATACCCATATGGGCAAAATCTATTATAAGGTGGAAGTGAGTACTTGAGCTTTAAAAGGATATAACAGGGGTGTATGGATACTACTGATTTGGGTGGTACAAGCTTGAAAGGTGTGTAGAGTGGGGAGGATGGGTTGGATGCTCCATAGAACTTAGGGAGGATTGGGGGAGGGACAGGTGAACACTGGGGATTGGTGGGTATGTGGGTGAAACTACAATGTTGAGAAAACACTTTTGGCAATATGACAAGTAAAGGTTACTGGTTTAGTGTGTTGGAAGGGTGGACATTTGGGGCAGGGCACACCTGGTTCAGTTTTGAGAGAATTTATGAGTGATCACTTTGTCATAGTGTGCTGTATCATTGGTTGGAGACCCACATAATGAATGGCAAAGAGTTGGACTCCCATGCTGGGGAGGCCCAATATGCTCTCAAGCAGAGGGAAGAGTGTCCCTCGAGAGCATGGGTGGTTCCTAATAAGGGAGGACAGACTAGTGTGTCAAGTCCTTAGCACTGTAGCAAATATCTATGAATGTTGTCCTTCAAGGAGTGAAGCCTGGTGTTCACTGTCGGCTCTGAGGAGAGGAGAAGGGAGGAATAGAATACAAAGAAGAGGGATTATTTATGGGGCAATGGAAGTGTTCTGTATGATCTTGCAATGATGGATCAGGCCATGTTAAATTTCATCAAAAATTTATAAAAATGTATGATCTAAAATGTATACCATAATGTAAACCATTGACCATGGTTAGTAGCTTTGTTTCAATATTTATGCATCAGTTGTAACAAAAGTACAATTCACATGTAAAATGGCTATTAATAGGGAAGGGGGAAATGGGGATGTTGTTGGGTATATGGGAGTCACATATATTTGGTATGTAACTTTACTGTGACCTAAAACTTCTTTGGGAGAAAAAAAAAAAAAAAACTAAGACACTGGTGAAAAAAATGGAAGAAAATGCCACTGTGCATACAGGACAACAGATATTACAGTGATGAAAGGCAAAACATCAAAATTTTTCTTAAAAATATTTTTCATTTCTTTAATAACCTATTTTATTTTACTTTATTTTAGTTTTAGTTTTTCTAAATTATTATGTATTTTATTTCATTTGTTTAATCCTATCATTAATATTTATTATTTCATTTTCCTATTAATCAAATTTGGCAATATTCTTGGCTTCAATTTTGAAGAGTCTTTTGATCACAGAAGGGTTACAACTAAGGCAGCAGTGGAACAATTTTGTGGGGTGACAGTGATGGGGGATACATGGGAGGAAGTTCACCCAGGCATACATATAAGGTATATAAATATGTTCAAATGTTCCTGGGGCTTTGCCACAGTGGGTAGAGATTCACACCAAAGCTGAATGATTGTTGATAGCCCATCCTGGGGAACTCTGCCACATTGTCTAATGAAACAGCAAAAATCCCGCAAGTACTTGGGCAATGACTAGCAAAGAAGGATGGTCCATTGATGGGCCCTTGATATTGAAGACTATGCTTATGTTCCTCTTGTTTTGAATTTGCAACTTGGCTTAGAGTGGTAGGGCGTCTAAGAGTTAACTCCATATAGCCTCCTTGTTGCTCAAACGTGGTCTCTCTCTAAGCCAAACTCAGCATGTAGATGCATTACCTTCCCCCAAGTAAGGGCCATAACTCACAGGTATGAGCCTTTCTGGCAATGAGAATTACTACCAAGCATCAACTGGTGGTACAATTGGAAAAAAACTTGAATAAAAGGGGTAAAAGATAAAGACAAGTTAGCTCATATGGCTAAGAGACTTCAAAGTGAGTTGAGAGATCATCAAAGAGTTAACACACGCAAATCTCAGTGGATATTATAGAGTTCCAAAGTAGACATTACCCCAAACAGTGGTGCTCCATAAGGCTTTGGGACACCCAGGTCCTATAGTCAAGGCAGATATCTCCAGTGTTTGGTGCCTTGTCAGTGGGCCTTACTTTGGCTATTGTGCTCCTGAGTGTGACAAATTTGGACTCAGATGTGACTTCTCCACATACACCTCTTCTCTCTCTTTTATTGGAACCTATAGTTGGTGCTGGAGTTTGTAGGTGTACACCCAGGAGACTTGAACCCCTGGTCTCTCCGTGTGTCAGCTGCACCCTGAGCCTCAGTGGAACACCTACTCTCCAGGTCTTTGGACTCACCCAGGACAACTAACAAGGAGATGGAAAACCACCACACCAAGGAACCAACAGAATTTAAAACTGCAAACAAGAGAATTCCATCCATCAGCCATATGGAATTGATATCCTCTCTCAATTAGATATGGAGTGGGCATCATCACCCCAAAATCCTCAGGATTGGGGAATAAAATATGGACAAGAGTAGACTTACTGGTATTCTACTGTAGAATTTTTGTGATTTTAGTAATAGAAGAGAATTTATCAGTGATGTGGTGACAGTGGCCGCTGGAGGTGCTGAAGTCAGGGAGAGGGAAAAAGAGGTGTAGTATGGGGGCATTTTCAGAACTTGGAATTGACCTGGATTATATTGCAGTGACAGCTACAGGCCATTATATATCCTGCCATACAGAAAAGAGTGGGTGAGAGTGTAAACTAAAATGGAAATTCTAGTCTATGTTCAGGGGCAATGCTCCAAAATGTGCTTATTAATTACAATGAGTGTACCACACTAATGAAAGAAGTTGTTATTGTGGGGAAAAGTGGGAGGCCTGGGAGTGGGGCATATGGGAATCCCTGATATTTTTTGTATAACATTTTATGTAATCTAAGCATCTTTTAAAAATAAATAAAAAATATATTAAAAAAAACAAAAAATAAAATATTGGTTATAGTTAGTAGTAATGTTTTGGCAGTATTCTTTCATAGTTTGTAACAATTGTTTCACAACAATGCAAGGTGTTGGTGCTGGGGTAATGTATGGAAACTCTGTATGATATTCATGTTTGCTTTGTAAGTTCACGCCTTATACTATACATTTATATTTATGGATGTTCATTTATGAATGATAAACTTCAATAAAAATAAATTTAAAAATTATCCTCAGTATATTTCTTATAAAAGTTATATGCACATATCTCTTATCCTGATGAAGACAACATCAAAATAACAAAACAGAAATACAAAAGCTTTGACTGTCTTTGATGAAAACAATGGTAAGCTACTTCTGAATTGATGTTAATACATTTTGGAAGATAAAATATGAAAATTGGTTTCTAAGGAATAGAAGAGGACTTAGGTAACAGTATATATGGAAGTAGGAAGAGGCTTAAGGATGTTTTGTTGTATATCTTAAAATTTACACATATGAGAGTGGATGTGGCTCAAGCAGTTGAGCACCCACTTTGCACATGGGAGGTCCTGAGTTTGGTTGCTAGTGCCTACTAAAGAAGACAAACAAACGATGAGCAGAGAACAAGCAAATAAATATCAGATAAATAAAGCCTTCAGAAGAGGGAAACAAGACGTGATGTTGGGACCTCATATGTTCATTAGATTTTGCTTACCAGAGCATCATCTCCCTCAGCTTCATCCTGTTAATAATAGTTCACCATGTACAGGCTTAAAAATATCTGAGGGTGTTTTTCCACTAAAATAGAAATTGAGTAAATAGCCAGAGGAAAACATGGGCAGATTTTGTGTCTTGAGGCCTGAGAGGAAGAGTCCGGATAAATAGCAACCAAGGGACCAAAAAAATATTGCCAACTCCATAGGTACATATCATTAAAAAATAATCAAGGGAAAATTATCCCCAAAGTACGGAAATCCAAAACAGCTTTTAATTACCACATTTACAATTTTAAATAAACATCTGAAGACTTCAAAATATTAGAAGAATTCCAGATTTTGAATAATAAAATAGATACATATTTTGAGATGACTAAAAATATGGGACAATTAAGGGAGAACATGACATTTTAAAATTCTAGATAATATATTCAATATATATAGGTTTATTTTGCATCTGTATTTTGTCAGCAGAAAAATAAATTGCACTTAATGTGCTATAGTGTTAATGGAAATTATGTACATGAATATATATAAGTTTAAGCATTACAAAGATCATTTTGATAATACTTTATATGAACAATAAACAATTCTGATTTTTTTACATTGCTTACATTCATTTGAATTTCGAGTCTTTTGCATAATGTATACAAATTTTTTAAATAATACTTTTGCTTTTATGTGTTTTTTCTATCACCCTCATTTCTCTTTAGATGAGAAAAATCCTTAAGTAGATAAGTGTAATAAATTTCAAAAAGAACAATAAGAAGTAGTTAATGGATATCTACCTGATCATTATTATCTCAGGAATATTTAGAAATTATTTATTTCAAAATTTTATAATGTGGAAACAACATAATGAGGGGATTCCTATTCTTCATCAATTGTTAAACATATGAAGTACAATAACAAAAATCTTCATAGAGCCTAGCTGTTTCCTAATATACAGCAAATAAAATATCAGAAGGTGTTAGTCATAAAAACTGCTTTGTGTACGTCCACAGTTATTTTGCTATTTGAAGGACTATTTTGCTTAAATGAATTGAATTCCTACGAATTCCATGAAACACACTTTTGCCTCTAAATTTCTTAGCTATCCTTTATAATCTAGCTCAAGTAATATTCATTCAGTGTTTGCTAGTTAAATTCATATCTTCAGATATTATTATAATATAATCACTCACAACAAACACTGTAATCAGATACATCCACACCCTTCTACCTTATATTAAAAATTAAATATAGGGTAGAAGAAATTAATTATGCTAATGATATAGAGAACCTATTTCAACTACCAGTGAATTTTTCATTAATACTTTTAAAGAATCATATAAATAGAAGTGAACAAATAAACCTGAGAAATGAGGAAAAAGATTTATATTCCATAATACGAATATTTCTTTGCACAATTTTAAAGATTTTATAAAATCTATATCATTCTTCTTTTCTCTAAGTAAAATTCAAGGTTTCACTTTTCAGGGTGATCCACATTTATGTGTAATCTTTGTAACAATTCTGCTTTAAGATTATTTATAAACATGGATAGTCAATAGGAAGGAAACATACATTCTTAAGTTTCAGTAATCCTGGGGAACTGGTAATTTCACCTTTCAAAGAGATCAGATTTCCTTCAAATTATGTTTGTTAAGGATTATTTGGCTATAATTGAGATGAGTTGCATATGTAATAGTGCTTATTATTAATAGAATTTTCGAATATTTTTTGTTAAATATATTTTAAAGACATATTTTTTAAGCAAGTTAACTTTATTGATACATATAATAATGTATACAATTCATCCAAAGTATGCAATCAGTGGTATGCAGTATAATTACATAGTTGTGCATTCATCACTTCAAGCATAATTAGAGCATTTTCATTCTTTAAATAATAATTTGAAGTAACAAAAAACAGACAAACAAACGAGGAAAATCTTTACCTCTCAATTTCTATCCATTTCCCCTGCTGTACATAGATGCTATTTCTGACTATTCTTGCACAATTATTTATTTATTTATTAAGCAGCTTTATTGAGATGTATTCACATATCAAACAACCTATCTAAAGTGTATAATCAATGGCTTTTAGTACAATCACAGTGTTGCGCATTCATCTCAAAAAAATTCTGACCTTTTTTTAATGTACATTTTTTATTTTTTAAAAGATACTTAGATTATATAAATGTTACACAAAATAATATAGGGATTCCCATATGCCCAACTCATCACATCGCCTACACTCTACCAATAAACAACATCCTTTATTAGTGTGGCACAACAATTGCAATTGAGAAATGCATTCTGGGGCTTTGCCACTGAACATGGACCATAGTACACATTGTAGTCTACACTCATTCCCACAACATTCTGCATGTTATGGGATGATATAAAATGGCCTATATCTGTCATTGCAATGCCATTCAGGATGACTCCCAAGTCCTAAAAAAGCCCCCACATTACACCTATCTTTCCCTCTCCCTGCTACCAAAGCCTCCAGTGGCCACTGCCTCCACATCATTATTGTAGTTTCTTCCATTGTTAGAATCACAATATGTCTATAATAGAATACCAGTAAGTCCACTGTACTTCTTAGTTCATTCCCCAAGCCTAAGGATTCTGGGATGGTGGTGTCCACTCCAACTTTAATTGAGAGAAGGTTTCAATCCCATAAAGAGAAAGGATGGGACTTTCTTGCTTGCAGTTGTAGGCACTCTCATTTCCTTGGTGTGATGGTTGTCAATCCTCTCCTCACTGTTAGTTGTCCTGGGTGAATCCGATGAACTTTAAAGTAGATGTTGAAACTCCACTGAGACTCCGGGTACAGCTGGCCATGGACATCCCAAAGATTCTATCTCTTGGACATTCACCTATCAAGTATAGATTTAAAGAGAAGGGACATATGAGCAATGTGTAGGGAAGGCATAATTGAGTCCAACTCTGTCACTCTAAGGAGCACAAACTCCAAAGTATGGCCCACAGGCAAGGCACCAAACTCTGGAACTATCTGCTCTGACCATAGGACCTGGGTGTCTCCAGAGCCTTCAGAAGCCCCACTATTTGGAGTCGTATATATTTTGGAAGGTTATGAGATCCTCCTGAGATGTGTATAAGTTTACCTCTGGCATGATCTCCCGACTCATTTTGAAGTCTCTTAGCCATATAAACTCATATGTCTTTAGCTTTTCCCCCTTTTATTTGAGGACTTTTCCAGTTTCATTGCTGATTAGTGATTGGTAGTAATCCCTTGGTGCCAGGGAGGCTTATCCTACGGAGTTATGGCCCACACTGGTGGAAAGGTAATGCATTTATATGCTGAGTTTGGCTTAGAGAGAGGCCACACTTGAGCACCAAGGAGGCTCTCTGGAGGCAACTCTTAAGCACCCCACAAAACTAGGTGAAGTTTCAATTTCAGGAGCAAAAGCTCATAATCATAGTCAACAATATCATGGGCCCATCAATAGATTATCCTCCTTCAGCAGTCATTGCCCCTGCACTTGAGGGACTGTTGCTCCTCCATTAGAGAATGTGGCAGAGCACTCTAGGATGGGAATTCAATATTTTCTCTGTTATTGTGTGACTCTCCACCATGAAAATGCTTCATGAATATTTGAACATATTTACATACCTTATATGTATGCCTAGGTGAACTTCCTCCCATGTATACCCCATCACTGTCACCCAACACCAGGGATCCTCCTCTGCCCAAGTTGTAATCTTTCTGTGATGCAAAGATTCTTCAAAAATAAAGCCAATAAAATAGCCAAATAAAATTAATAAGAAAAAGAAATAATAATGATAGATTTAAATATAAGGAATAAAATATATAAAAATTTAAAAAATTCTAAAAATGAAATAAAATTTAAAAGATTGGGATATTAAAAATTAGTGAAAAATTTATTTCTTAAAATTTTGACATATTGCCCTTCATCACTGTAATATCTGAATTCCTGTATGTACAGTGACAATTTCTTCAATTTATTCCCCACTGTCTTACTTATTTCCCTTTGTTTTCTAAGAAATTTTAGGTCACAGTAAAGTCATGTACAGAATACAGGGGACTCCCATATACCCAACTTCCTCCCCCCTTCCCCCCTTCCTATATTAATAACTTTTTATATGTGGATGGTGCCTCTATTACAACTAATATACAAATAGTGAATCATAGCTAGTAACCACGGTCAATGGTTTACATTGCAGTTTACATTTTAGACCGTACACTTTTCTAAACTTTGATGATATTTAAAATGGACTTTGTTTATCATTGCAAGATCACATAGAACGTTTCCATTGCCCACTAAATACCTCCTACTCCATCTATTCTATTCTTCCCTCCCCCTCCCATCCAGGCCCATGGCAGCACCCCATCTTCACTTCTTAGGTGACAAGATTCATAGTTATTTGCAACAAAACAGGTCTTGTTACAATTGTTTGTCCTCTGCTATTAGGAACTGTCCATGCTCTTGAAAGACTGCTGCCCCTCTGTTTGTGAGTGTATCTGTCCTCCCCACGAAGGGATTCCAACTCCTTCCTGCTAATTATGTGGGTTTCCACCTACTTATACAACACATTATGATATAATGATCAGTCACACTCCTTAGAAGCCTGTTCCAGATGTACCTTGTCCTGATGCTCCCCTATCTTACACCCTAAACCAGTAATACTTCCTTGTCATATTGTCATAAGAACATTCCAAACTTGGCACTTTCAGGAACATACCTGTCAATCCCTAGTGTTCACCTGGTCCCTCCCCAACACTTCCCCTAGTTCCCTGGACCTTCCAAACCACCCTCCCTAATCTACCCACCTGTCAAACATTCACCACCTAACCCAATATTATCCCTACCTTCATGTCACATACATTCAATGTGCAACTACAAACTTTCACCTTATCATAGATTACATTCCTATGTGTGTTGACTTACAAACTTCTTTTCCCTTTCTATTTCCTGTAAACCTATCTTCTGGGCAATAACTCTCTGAAAATGCTCAATTTGCAAAATTCATATCAGTGAGATCATATAATATTCATCCTTCAATGCCTGGTTTGCTTCAATCAACATAAGGTCCTCAAGATTCCTACATGTTAGCACTGTATTCCTTCTTATAGCTGGGTAATATTCCATTGTGTGGATGTACCACATTTCATTCATCTGTTGACAGGTATTTGGGTTGATTACAACTTTTGGCAATAGTGAATAGTGCCACTAAGAACATTGATGTGCATTTATCTGCTCGTGTCTTTGATTTAAATTCTTCTGGGGTTATACCCAGCAATGGAATTACTGGATCATATGACAGTACAATAGCTAGTTTTTTTAAGGAACTGCCTAACTGTCTTCCACAATGGCTGGACCATTCTACATTCCCACCAGCTGTGGGTGAGGGGTCACTTTCCTCCACAACCCCTCCAACACATACAGATCTGTTTTTTTTTTTTTTAAATTCACAATTTTTTAGTTCATATATATATATATATATATAAACTAATGATCAAATGAAATTATGCATTGCTACCACAGGTCTTATTACTGTAATTGGTGAACAGATTCATTTATATGTATTTTTCCTTTTTCTTTTTTAAGATAATTAGATTTCATAAACGTTACATGAAAAATATAGGGATTCCCATACACCCCATCTCCCACACCTCCAACAAAATCCCACATAAACATCTTTCATTAGTGTGGCACAACAATTGCAATTGAAAAACACATACTGGGCCTTTTCCATTAAGCATGGACCATAGTTCACATTATAAACCACACTCTCTCCCACAGAGTTCTGCATGCTATATGATGAAATAAAATGGCCTATATCTGTCATTGCAATGTCACTCAGGACAATTCCCAAATCCCCAAAAAGCCTCTTTATTACAATTGCTTTTACCTCTCCCTGCCCCCAGAGCTTCCAGGGGCACCTGGCACTATATCATTGTTATAATTTCTTCCACTGCTTGAATCACAATATTTCTATAGTAGAATATCAGCAAGCCCACTCTAGTCCATAGCTCTTCCCCCTATCATGAGGATTCTGGGATGGTGATGTCCACTCCAACTCCAATTTAGAGAGAGCTTATATCCCATGGGGAGGATGGGTGGGATTATTCTTCCTGCAGCTGCAGATGGTCTCCATTCCCTGGAATGGTTGTTGTCCATCATCATCTCCCTGCCAGTTGTCCTGGGTGAGTCCAATGAGTTGTAGAGTAGGAGTTTCTTCTCCACTGAGGTCCCAGGTCCAGCAGGCACATGAACAGGCCAAAGCCTCAAGTCTCTGGATGTACACCTACAAACTCCAGCACCAAGTATAGGTTTGAATAGAAGGGACAGATGAGTCATGTGCAGGGAAGACATAGTTAGGTCCAACTATGTCACTCTCAGGAGCACAAGCACCAATGTAGGGTCTATTGGCAAGGCACCAAACTCCGGATCTGTCCACCCTGTTATAGGACCTGGGTGTCTCAAGAGCCCTCAAGAGCCCCACTATTTGGGGTAATAACCACTTTGGAATTCTATGAGATCCTACTGAGATGTGCGTAGGCATTACATTGGGGATGACCTCCTGACTCATTTTAAAGTCTCTTAGCCATAGACATCATTTGTCATTAACTTTTCCCCCTTCTCTTCAAGGTCATTTTCCAGTCACATTGCCAGTTAGCACTTGGTAGCAATTACTCAGTATCAGGGAGTCTCATTCCTGGGAGTCATGTGCAATGCTGTGAGGAAGGTAATGTATTCATACACTGAGTTTGTTTTAGAGAGAGGCCACATTTGAGCAACAAGGAGGCTCTCAGGAGGCAACGCTTAGGCACCCCATAACAATAGGCTAAGTTTCAATTTCAATAGAAAAGACGAATAAGGCTGGTCATCAATATCAAGGGTCCATTAGTGAACGGATTATCCTCCTTTGCCAGACACTGCCCCTGCACTTGGGGGACTCTTGCTGCTCCCTTAGAGAATGTGGCAGCATTCTCCAGGATGGGAATTCAGTATTCTCTCATTTATTGAGTGATTCTCCACCCACTGTTACAGTGCACCGTGAATATTTGTACATTTTTATATCCCTTATATTTATGCTCAGGTGAACTTCCTCCCATGCAGCCCTCTTCCCTGACACCCCACACCAACGATCCTCCCCTGCCTCAGTTGTAACCATTCTGTGTTCCAAAGTTTCTTCTAAAATGAATCCATTATAATCACTGAATACAATTAATAGAAAAAATGAAATAATAATAAGTTTAAATGTAAGAGATAAAATATATAAAAAGCATTTAAAATTTTCAAAATTAAATTAAATTAAAAGATTGGGATATTAAAAATTGAAAGATATAAAAAAAAATTTTGACCTCTTGTTTTTCATCAGTGCAATATCTGGTGTCCAGTCTGTACAGTGGCACCTTCCCCTTCTCATTCCCCAGTGTCTCATTATTTTTCATTTTGTTTTCAAATAAGTTTTGGGACACAGCAAAGTCACACACAGACTACAGAAGATTCTCATATACCCAACATCCTCCCCCTATCCTCACCCTCGTATTAATACCTTTTTATATTTGGATGGTAGCATTGTTATAACAGATATACAAATAGTGAAATATAGCTATTATATATTATCAATGGTTTACACTATGGTTTGCATTTTAGACCATACACTTTTATAAATTTTGATATTCATACCATGTCCTGAGTCAATCACTATATCGTAATGAAGAACATTTCTACTGACCACTTAATAACCCCTGTTTGATCTCTTCTATTCCTCCCACCCCATCTCCCCGGGACCAATGACGACCCCCAGGCTTGACTCATTGGATGACTAGATTCATGGTTACATGCAAGAAGAGATCTTGATACACTGAGTTGTCTTCCCCTATTAGGAACCACCCTTGCTTTTGAGAAACTCCTGCCTGTTTATTTATGAACATATCATTCCACACAAACACAACAACTTCCTGCTCATTATGTGGGCCTCCACCGACTCATACAGCACTTTATGACAGAATGAACACTCACACACTCCCTAGAAGCCTGCTCTAGGTGTGCCCTGTACTTAATGCCCCCCCCAACCAATACCCTAAACCAGTGACACGTCCTTGTCATATTGCCATAAGAGCATTCCCACCTCTGTGCTTTCAACCTCATACCCACAAACCCCAAGTGTTCACCTGGACCCTCCCACAACCCTCCCTCCAGTATCCTGGACCTTATGAACCACCCTTCACAATCTATGCACCTGTCAATGCTGCACCACCCAAACAAATAATATCACTCGCCTCCTGTCCTATCCCTTCAATACACAACTGCACTCTATCACTATACCATAGATTACATCCATATGGGTGATGACTCACAATCTTCCCATCTCTTCCTATTTCTTGTAAAGCTATATTACAGACAGTAGCTCTCTGAGACTCCCCAATTTCCTTAATTCATATCAGTGAGGCCATGTACTGTTCATACTTCAAAGCCTGGCTTGCTACACTCAACATAAGGTCCTCAAGATTCACCCATGTTATCCCTTGTGTTACACTTTATTCCTTCTTATAGCTGAGCAATATTCCATTGTATGTATGTACCACATTTTGTTTATCCATTTATCTGTTGATGGGCATCTCGGTTGATTCCATTGTTTGGCAATTCTGAACAATGTCACTATGAACATTGGTGTGCATCTATCTCTTTGTGTCTTTCCTTTCAATTCTTCAGGGCATATACCCAGCAGTGGAATTGAAGGATCATATGGAAGTTCTATAGTTAGTTTTTTGAGGAACTGCCAAATTGTTCTCCATATTGGCTGTACCATTCTACAATCCCACCAGCAGTGAATGAGGGTTCACATTTCTCCACATCCTCTCCAACACTTACAGTCTGTTGTTTTCTTTTTAATAGCCACCTTTCTAATGGGTGTAAGATGATATATCATTGTAGTTTTGATTTGCATTTCCCTAATAGCTAGTGATGTTGAGCATCCTTTCATGTGCTTTTTAGCCATTTGTATTTCTTTCTTGGAGAAGTGTTTTTTCAGGTCACTTACCCATTTTTTTTAATGGGCTGTTTGTCTTTTTATTTCTGAGCTGTAGGATTACTTTATATATCCAGGATATTAGGCTCCTATCAGATATATGGTTGCCAAATATTTTTTCCCATTGAGTAGGCTGCTTTTCTACGTTCTTGATAATATCCTTTGCTGTGCAAAAGTTTTTAATGTTAAGGAGATCCATTTTTCTATTTTATCTTTTGCTGCTCGTGCTTTGGATGTGAAGTTCATGAAAACATTTCCTATTACCATGTCCTGTAGATGCTTCCCTACATTATCTTCCAAGGTCTTTATTGTCCTGGCTACTATATTTAGAACTCTGACCCATCTTGAGTTGATTTTTGTATAAGGTGTGAGATGGTGTTCCTCTCTCATTCTTTTGGATATGGATATCCAGTTCTCTAAGCACCATTTTTTGAAGAGGCCATTCTCTACCAAATGAGTGGGCTTGGTGGCCTTGTCTAATATCAGATGACTGTATATGGGAGGATCAATATCAGAACTCCCAATTCAGTTGCATTGGTCAGTATGTCTATCCTTGTGCCAATACCATGACATTTTGACAACTGTAGCTTTGTAGCATATTTTAAATTCAGGTAGTGTGATACCTTCAACTTCATTTTTCTTTCTCAATATGTCTTTAGTAATTTGGGACCTCTTACCCTTCCAAATAAATTTTTTACTTATTTTTTCCAATTCATTAAAAAATACAGTGGTGATTTTTATTGGGATTCAATTAAATCTGTAGATTAGTTTGGGAGTGATAGACATCTTGATGGGGTTTAGTCTTCCTATCCATGAACAGGGAATATTCTTCCATTTATTTAAGTCTTCTTTGATTTCCTTCAACAGTGTTGTTCAGTTTTCGTTATAGAATTCCTTTACAGGTTTAATTAAATTTATTCCTAGGCATTTGATACTTTAGTTACTATTGTAAATGGTATTATTTTCTTGATTTCCTCCTCAGATTGCTCATTATGGGTGTACAGAAATAATCCTGATTTTTGACCATTGATTTTATAGTCTGCGACTTTACTGAACTCCTATATAAGTCTTAGAAGCTTTGTTGTAGATTTCTCAGGGCTTTCTATGTATAGGATCATGTCATCAGCAAATAGTGAAATTTTTACTTCTTCTTTTCCAATTTCTATGCCTTTTCTATCTTTTTCTTGCCTCAGTGCTTGAGCAAGTTCTTCTAAGAAAATATTAAATAGCAACAGTGATAGTGGGCATCCTTGTGTTGTTCCTGATATTAAAGGGAAAGCTTTTAGTATTTCACCATTGCAGATGATGTTGGCTCTGGATTTGTCATATATACCCTTTATCATGTTCAGAAAGTTTCCTTGTATTCTGATTTTTTGCAGTGTTTTTTATCAGAAAAGTGTTGCATTTTGTCAAATGCTTTTTCTGCCTCTATAGTCATGATCGTGTGACTTTTTTCTTTCAATCTATTTCTGTTATGCTTTACATTGATTGTTCTTCTTATGTTGAACCATCCTTGCATAACTGGAATGAATCCTACTTGATTATGTTGCATAATTTATTTGATATGTTGTTGAATGCGACTAGCAAGTATTTGGTTGAGGATTTTAGCATCTATGTTCATTAGAGTGATTGGTCTGTAATTTTCCTTTCTTGTGACATCTTTGTTTGACTTTGGTATTAGAGTAATGTTGGCATTATAGAATGAGTTAGGTAATGTTCCTTCTACTTCTATGTTTTGGAAGAGCTTAAGCAGGATTTGTGTTAGCTCTTTCTGGAATATTTGGTAGAATTCCCGTTTGAATCCATCTGGTCCTGGGCTCTTCTTAGTTGGGAGGTTTTTGATGAATGAGTCTACTGCTTTACTTGTAACTGGACTGTTAAGTTCATCAATTTTTTCTTTCATCAATGTAGGCTGCTTTTGAGTTTTTAGGAATTTGTCCATTTCCTCTAAATTATCATTCTTTCTTTGCATATAATTTTTCAAATTATCCTTTTATGATACTCTATAATACTCTGGGTTCAGTGATGATTTCCCATTCCTCATTTCTTATTTTATGTATTTGCATCTTCTTTCTCTTTTTCTTTGTTATTTTGGCTAAGGGTTGGTCAATTTTATTGCTGTTCTTGAAGAAACAGTTTTTTTGTTTTGTTTATTTTTTCTAGTGCTTTCTTATTTTCTATTTCATTTAGTTTAGCTATAAACTTTGTTATTTCTTTCTTTCTACTTCCTTTGGGGTTACTTTTTTGTAGTTTTTCCAATTCATGTAGGTGTGCAATTAGATCTTCAATTTTAGCTCTTTCATCTTTTTTGATTTATGCATTTATGGCTACAGATTTCCCTCTCAGTACAGCTTTGGCTGCATCCCAAAAGTTTTGATATTTTGTATTGTCATTTTCATTCGTTTCAAGGTAGTTACTGACTACTTTTGAGATTTCCTCATTGACTCACTGCTTGTCTAAGAGGGTGTTGTTTAACTTCCAAATCAATTTGTCCAATCTGGTTCTCTGGCCCTTAGTGATTTCCAATTTCTTTCCATTGTGGTCAGAGAAATTGCTCTGTATTATCTCAATTTTTCTGAATTCATTCAGAGTTGGTCTGTGGCTTAGCATGTGCTCTATCTTGGAATATGATCCATGTACACTTGAGAAGAATGTATATCCCTCTGTATTTGGGTGTAACGTTCTGTATATATCTATTAGGTCCAGATCTTCTAATGTATTATTCAGAGTCTTTGTTTATTTATTGATTCCCTGTCATGATGTTCTGTCTAATGGTGATAATGGTGTATTAAACTCACCGTCTATAATTGTAGAGGCATTTATGTCTCCACTTAGTCTCTGCAGTGTTTGACTCATGTATTTTGAGGCACCCTGATTAGGTCATGAATGTTTATGATTCTTTTTTCTTCTTGAAAGATTACTCCATTTACTAATATATAGTGTCCATCTTTTTCTCTTACAATAGTTTAGCATTTAAAGTCCTTCTTGTCCAATATTAGTATAGCTACTCCTGCTCTTTTTTGGTTGCTCTTTACTTATAAAATTGTTCTCCAGCCATTTACTTTTAGACTCTTTGAACCCCTGGGGATAAGGTTGTTTTCTTGTAGACAACAAATAGTTGGGTCATATTTCCTTATTTATTCTTCCAACGTGTCTCTTGAATAGTGAGTTTAATTCATTAACATTCAGTGTTAATACTCTCAACATATTTCTTACATCAGTCATATGTTCTTTTGCTTTATGTATGTCATATATTATTTTTATTTCTCTTTTTGTCTTTTCAGTTGTTCTTACATTCTTCTCCAACTCCCTCTCTCTTGTTTTTTCCTTTCAACCTGTAGAACTCCCTTTAGTATTTCTTGAATGGCAGGTTATTTATTAGCATACTCTCCTAATTTCTTTTTATCTGTGAATATTTTGAACTCTCCATAATTTTTGAATGCCAGCTTTGTTGGATAGAGAATTCATGGCTGAGGTGTTTCTCCTTTAGTACATTGACTATATCATACCACTGCCTTCTTGCCACCATGGTTTCAGATGAGAAATCACCCCTTAATCTTATTGTGCTTCCCTTGAATGTGATGGTACTCTTTTCTCTTGCTACCTTCAGTATTTTCTCTTTGTTTTGCGTATTGGACATTTTGACAAGTATACGTCTTAGAGTAGGACTGTTAGGGTTTATGCTGTTTGAGGAGCGCTCTGCTTTCTGAACATGTATGTCCATCTCCCTCAATAAGATTGGGAAGTTTTCAGCCATTGTTTCCAAACAACATGCCTTCTGCTCCCTTTCCTTTCTCTTCTCCCTCTGGGATGCCTCTAACAGGTATGTTTGTGCATTTTGTGTTGTCATTTAAATCCCTAAGTTCCTGCTTGATTTTTTCTATCATTTATCTATCTGTTTTCTTACCTCTTTGATTTCAGATGTATTGTTTTCCACATCACTAATTTTTTCTTCTGCCTGTTCAAATCTTCTGTTATGTGATTCTTGTGTTTTTTTGATTTATTGGATTGTCGTTCACTCCATCATATCCATTATCTTTTTAAGTATGTTTACAATTTCTTCAGTATGTTCTCCCAGTGTTTTCTAATTATCCTTAATCTCTTCCTTCACTTCATTATGTTGGCCCATGGCATTTGTTTGGACAGCTTTGATTAATTGTTAGATGTTCTGCATCTCTTCCTGGTTTTAAGCTTGTTCATTGGACTGATCTATGTATTCCTGTTTCTCAGTACGGTTTGTATTTTTTGTTACCATCTGGTCTTCATTTATCAAGATGGGTTTAATCAGTTGATTAGCTTCTGTATCCGCTCTAGAGTTATGTTTAGGTGTTGATTTTGTGTCTGTGATATATTTTCCCTTTGACACTTTGTTCTTGTTCTATTTCCTTGCTGTTTTCTATGTTCCCATGCAGGATAAAGATTAGGGCCAGAGAAATTAAAAGAGGTAAGAAAAGAAAAATGTTAATAGAAATAATAATAAAAGTTAGAAAAGGTGCTGTATAAGACTTAGTAAAATGTATTTTTAACTCGTGTAAGAAGTGTAGAGTAATAGGAATAAAAATGTGAAGTACATACAATGAAATGGAAAACTGAAAAGAGAAAAATATATAGAATGATTTAAAAGTCCAGAATGACGGGGAGAGAAAGAAAGACAAAAGAAAGGACAGAAAGAAAAAAGTTAATGAAAAAAAGAGAAAACAGAATAGACAAGATAGAAATAGAGACCAGTAAAGTTGAGGACTAATAAAAAATAGATGGAATGTAAGCATCACAACAGAAAGCAGAAGGTGAAAAATGAAAGGAGGAACAGTGATAACATTGGTAGACAAAATCAGTATACTCAGAAAATGGGAAATCAAGGAAGGAGAACCACAGCAAAGAAGAAACAAATTAGCAGCACCTAATTTAAAAAAGGGGGGAGAGGAAAGAGAAAAGAAAACCAAGAAACAAAACAACAACAACAGCAACAACAACAACAAAAAACAAACAAACACACAAGCAAGTGGTCAAATAAAACTAAGGAAAAACAGCATTTTTCTTGAGCCCTTGTGGAGCCTCTCAGGCTGCCTGTGTTCATCAATCAATTACCCTGCAGGCTTCTCTCTGCAGGTTCTGAGATGGGTTTCAGTGAACAAACTAAGCTTAATTTTTTTTAAGTAAACCAAGAATCAAGACAGCAGCATCTTGAGGAATTTATCTCTTTGTCCAGCTCCCTCCAGATTGATGCCCTGAAGCCTCCTATTCTGTGGGTTCCCAAAACTGCTCACTGGGGCAGGATCTTGCTCCCATTCTGCCATTTTTTTCTGAGAGAAGTCTGTCTATGTTCCAAAGAAAGAACAAAAATTAGGCCCAGAGTAAAGGAAAGAGATAGAAAGATGAAAGTAATAATAATAATGATAATAGTAAAAGATAGGAGAGCTAACATATAAGACTTAGGAATTTGAAAAATTAAAATGAGTAAGAAGCACAGAGGAATAAGATTAAGAGAATAGAATATAAACAATGAAACAAGAAACAGAATAGAGAAAAAAATATATGGAATGAATTAAAAGGCTGGAATGATGAGAAGAGGGAAAAGAAAAGAGAAAAGAGAGAAAGGAAAAAGTTAAAAATAGTAAGCAGAGAATAAAGGATATAGGAACAAATTCACACAAGAACAATTGGGTACCAAATTAAAGTGTTGGAATGAAAGAACAACAGAAAACAAAAGATATAAATATAAAGGGGTGAAAAGCAATAGCGTAGGTAGAGTAGATCAGTAACCAAAGGGAAAAAGAGAAAAGAAATAAAAAATAAGCAGAGAAACAAAGAAGGGGATACAAAACAAGCAAGAAACAAGACAGAAGTGACTCATTTTTTTAAAAAAGGAGGCAGAAGGAAAAAAATAAACACAGAAAAGCAGTCTATTCTCTTAGACTCCTAAAGATATTCTCAGGCTGCTGGTGTTTCTCAAGCACTCATGCTCTAGACTGCCCTTTGCAGGTTTTGAACAGTGTTTTAGTGAGTAAAGTAAGGGAAGTAATCTTTTAAAAAAAAATAGAGATCCTAGAAAACCTAATAGAAAGACAATGTCTATATGTTCCCTGTCATAAAGTTTCAGATGGATGACTGATAACCTGGTGAATCACTTCTTTCAAGGAAGAGCCAGGAATTGAACCAGGGACCTCATATATGCTAGGCAGGGAGTCTTCCACTAAACTATTCTGACTCCTTGGATTAATTAACCTTTTAGAAGTTTATGTGCCCCTTTAACCTCTGGCAGTTCAGATCCCTGCAGTCAGCTGGAGTGGTGCTAATCCCTGCCTGTCTCTTCCTCCTCACTGATGTAAATCCTCTGTCCACCTAGGTGGCTGGGCATGACCACCTGCCTGAGGTGACCCCCTCCACTCTCCCTGTTAAGTTGGGCTCCCTTCTGATATTCAAGGGGGGCTCAGATGACTAAACTTGCCGCATAGAAATCTCTCTCCACCCTCCCAGACCCATCTTCCACACAGGGAATCTGCTGTCACAGTCCTGTTTGGACAAGGAGGTTAGGGTATCCACCTATTCTGTCAACCCTGAGGACTGGGTATTTAAGCCCCTTCCAACCTCTGAGGTAAGCAACCTATGATTATTCCTGTCTTCCTTGTCTGTCCAGTACCATCCTAGAAGACTCAGCAAACCTTCCTGTGGAGGTAGACATCTGCTTTATTCTCACATGCAATTCACCAGAAATTTTACCCACACTTAATATCTTGGGAGT
The DNA here is from genome assembly GCA_029593785.1 of Cabassous unicinctus. Taxonomy (NCBI): domain Eukaryota; kingdom Metazoa; phylum Chordata; class Mammalia; order Cingulata; family Chlamyphoridae; genus Cabassous; species Cabassous unicinctus. The sequence goes on along the minus strand of JAQZBX010036990.1, from coordinate 4,490 downwards.
GAGTGAGGGGATCCCTTCTCAGCAGCCAGGAGGTTTAATCACTCATGCTTTCTTGTTTGGCTTCTTCCTGTCTATGACCCTCACTCTTCTGGGAGTTGGTAAGCAATATCCTGGTTTGCTGTGCCCCAAAGCAGGCCCCCATAGCCTCCTCTAGCTTTTTCTTTGTTATTTAAGTGAGAGCTAAGTCTTATCTGCCTAACCCATCAGCCATGTTCCCACAATCCCAAGATGTGAATGTCAATAGTGATTCAATGCATTTTCAATTTTATGTCTAATAAAAAATGTAATTGTCTGCATTATAGAATATCCATAAAACAATGGAACCCCTAAAACAATTGTATTTTCTAAAGGTTTGTAATAACAACATGGCATGAAGGAAAATTTATGTAGCTTAAAATTAACAAAAGAAAGAAACTGCAATTCTACAGAAGCTAATACATGAAAGAAAATTGGAAAACATTTTAGAAAAAAGATTGTATCACATAGTGGGAATCTTACGCAAGTGTTTTTAGCATATCATTGCAAACAGACAGTGACTGATAACTTTAGGTATATCACAGAATGTAATGTATTACCCCTCAGCAGCAATTATTAGAAATGTAGCCATTTGTAATTATCCTGAAAATTCTTAATAGTTCTCCAATCTGGAAATAATTGAAATGTGGGAGGAGCTAAGACACTTCAAGGAAAGTCAGAAATGAAGACTCAAAAATATAAGTCTGCACATAACCCCATAAAATGTCAATACAGTTAGGAAAGTTGTCAAAGATAATTATGTAGAGAGTAGAAGTCAAATCCATGCAAGCAGAAATCCTCTTGTATTTCAACAATTGTTTTACAAAACCCCAGAAGATCTTTCTTACCTTTCCTCATCCATCTATGTTTTCAGCCACTCCATGTGTATTTGGGCAAAAAAGCAAAAAAACTGAAGGATTATTCACCTGGATAGAGTTTGAAAAATTTCCCTAATATGGCAAGAATAATTCATAGTGTATCTAAATGCAAAGAAGGACAAGGCAGATTTGAAATCTTGAGATGAGTAAGAGGAAAAGCGATGGCCTAGCATCTAATAAATCCATAATAATTTTATTTTCATGAAATGTACCACTTAAATGAGAGTACTAGTATTTAAAATACAATCAAGAGTATAAATCTGAAATTCCTTGAACTTTTGAACAATACAATTAATAAGAATTTACATAAACCAACCATCATAATTTTGTTTTGTTTTCAGTGACAAAGTAGTCAAAAAATATTGAACACTCTAAAAACATAATTCTGTGGCTTATATACACTAAGAAAAATCTTATTAAAAATTAAAACTGAAATGTGTATAAATACTTATTAAAACTATTAAAGATAATAAAATCTTAATATTTTAATACAAAAGAACATTTTATGAAATATATGACATTTACCAAAATCAAATTACAAAAAAGAAAAAAAAGAAATTGTTTTATACTTTTCAAAATATCTTTAACCTTCATTTCCTGTACAATGCCTGAGTTCTCATACTGCTTCTTCATTCATTCTGTTGAATTATTTTTTGTTTGAAAAATATGAACAAAATATAGCTTCACAAATAAATGTAATTAGAAAAGGGAGGAAGTATTTCTTCTTTAGACATTCTTCTTCTTCTTTTATATTATTCTACACCAAAACTTTATTACTGTTGATTTCTTGAAGAATAGTTGCAATTTGTGACCTGAAACCATGTTAATGACATTTTCTTTTTTATTAGATGCAAATCCATTCATCTAGTTAGCAGCTTGAGTGCATCTTTTACCATGCATGATGTAGTAACAACATGTACTAGAAATTTTGGAAAATATTCGTTCAGAAATGATGATGAGCTTACAGATATGACATATTTCATTATGAAACCAAAAGAATTCCTATGTATCAATATCAACTACTACCAAAATCCTATTAGAAATGTCTTTAAGTATTCAGAGGTTGTCACACTCATACTGAAGAACAAGTTTCAAAATTTTAATTTTCACTTGAAACATTAATTTTCTAATTAGAAACAACACTTATTGTTTTCATTACATTTGTTTTTGAGAAATTGCCAAATACCAAACTCTGACTAGTTGTTAACTCTTTTTTGGCAATAACCCTATTTAATTCCTGTTATTGGTAATTTGTTTTAAATTTCATTTATTTTTAATACACCATGGTGGGAGTTAAGAAATTTTTTGGTATTTTTTAAAACAACCTTTGCTTATAAAACTTTTTATTTTTTCTTTATTTTCTCTAAGATTGATTTCTATTCTTATTTTTTAGTTTCTTTTGTTTATAGAGGAGCAATTTGCTTTTCCTATATTTTTGTTTTAATTTGGAAATATAGATCATTTTCCTTTAGTGCTTTCTCCTTTACTAGTATGGGCACAACAGTTTTACAATTCTCACTATGCCTTTCTTTATTTCTATTTCAACATTATTTTTTATGATTAACTATCATAAACTCATAATATTTAAACTTTTTTTCCTTGTGATTTTCTTGACTCACAGTATTTAAATACATGTTGATTAATCTCCAAAATTTTCATTGTTGTGGATATCTAATTAAATTCTACTGTGGTCAGGCTACATAATGTGTATATGTCCTTTTAAAATCATGGAGACTTGCTTAATGATTCATTATGTCATCCATCTTTGTAAATTTTCAAGGAAAATGATAATGAAAGCACAATGAGATACTACTATGAACCTCCAGAATTTCTCAAATTAGCAACACTTGCAACACCAAAGGATGATAATCATTATTGATCAACCTTATCTCTCATGCATTTGGTGATAATGTGATTTAACTATATGTGAATGTTGAACCTTTTCTTATAAAATGAAATATCATCTGTTATATAAAACAGCAAGTTCACTTTTCATTATTTCCCAATCAGAATGAAAACTTACCTCTAAAGAAATTTGTACAATGCCACGCCTCTCATCCAGCCACCACTGCCACCTATCTCCAGCCATGTTCAAGATCATTGACCCATTCTGTCACAGCAGGGAGCATAAATTCTAAAGTAGGCCCCAAGGGCAAAGCACCAAACTCCTTAGCTATCTGCCCTGGCTATAGTGTCAGGACATCTCCAGAGCCTTCAGGACCCCCACTATTTGGGGTAGTATCTACTTTGGCTGTGAATGAGATCCTGCTGAGACATGCATAAGCGTAACCTCTGGAACAACCTCCAGACTCATTTGAAGTTTCTTAGCCATATAAACTCATTTGTCTTTACAATTTCCCGCTTTTGGCCATGATATTTTCCCAGTTGCTAGCTGGTGCTTGTCAGTAATCCTTCAAGGTCAGGGAAGCTCTCCCTGGGAGTCACATCCCATGCTCTGGGAAAGTTATTGCGTGTATATGCTGAGTTTGGCTTAGAGAAAGGCCATATTTGAGCAACAAGGAGGCTCTCAGGAGATAACTCTTAGGCAGCCTGTAAAACTAGGCTAAGTTTCAAGTAATGGTTCATAAGCACAGTAATCAATATCAAGGATCAATCAATTAACCATCCTCCTTCACGTGTCATTTCCTCTGTACTTGGGGGATTCTTGCTGCTCCATTAGAGAATGTGCCAGTGCTCCCCAGGATGGGAATTTGATATTCTTTAAGTTATTGTGTGAATCTCCACTTACCGTGACAATGCCTTAAGAATATTTGAACACAATTATATGCCTTATATGTATGCCCAGCTGAAATTCCTCTCATGGATCTTCTATCACTGACACCTCACACCAATGATCCTACACTGCCATAGTTGTAACCCTTCTGTGATCAAAAACTTCTTCAAAAATGAAGCCAATGTTGTCTCCCTACCCATGGCTCTACAGTCCCTTCTATTTGAGTCTATAATTAGTACAAGATTTGGTAAGTGTATGTCCAGGAGACTTAAATCTTTTGGCTGTCCATGTGCCAGCTGGGTCCTGAAAATCAACTGAGTTACAATACATACTCTTCTGTTCATTGGACACACCCAGGAAAACTACAAGTAGGAGATGATGGACAACCACTATTCCAAGGAACCAAGAGAGTCTACAACTTCAAGTAAGAGAGCCCCATCCATCAGCCATGTGGGATACAAGCCCCCTTTCAATTAGAGGTGGAGTGGGCAACAACATCCCATAATCCTCAGGATAAGGGAAATAATTATGGATTAAATTAGACTTATTGGTATTCTAGTATAGACATCATGATTCTATCAATGGAAGAAATTATATAATTGATGTGAAGGCTGTGGCCACTGGAGGTTCTGAGGGGAGTTAGAGGGGAAAACAGGTGTTATACATGGGCAATTTTGGGACTTGGGAATTGTCCTTAATGACATTGTAATTTCAGATAAAGGCCATTATATATCTTGCCATGACTTACAGAATTTTATGGAAAAGAGTGTAAACTACAATGTAAGCTATAATCCATGCTTAGTGGCAATGCTTCAAAATGTGTTCATCAATTCCAATGAATATAGCACACTCTTGGGGGATTT
>JAQZBX010036989.1:0-23971 GCA_029593785.1 Cabassous unicinctus | reverse complement strand
CTTCTTTTATTCTTACTTTTCCATATTTCATGTTATTGCTTAATTCCCAGCATTCTTCTTATTGAAGAAAATTAATTGCAATTTTCAAAATAAAAGTTTCCTGGGAATGGCATATTTTATAAGGGAAGAAATTTGCAAGATTAGGTTAAGGCAATCTACAAACAATATCATTTTCAGTGAAATGTTATTCCAATTAAGTTATGAATATTCTGGACTTAATGATAAACATGCATTTTTTAGAGAAAAATAAAAGAAAAATTTGTAAGTTGATTGCTTGCATACTCTTGTTATGATGAGATAATTCAAGTAAATTGTGGTCTTTAGCTATCCTTATTTATCTGATACAAAATGAGCAACTCTTCATATGAATTAAATTTGTGAATTAGTCTTTAGGCAGAAACATAAAAGATATTGTAGAGATTAAACTATTATTGGCCTATTAGTGAATCATAAAGAAAAGTTCAAGACATATTCAACATATTTTATTTTTACGTTTCATAGTTTAAATAATATAGTACAATAGGTGTTTTAGTTTCTTCATTGCTAAAGCAAATACTATGCAATGGGTTGGCTTAAACATTGGGAATTTATTGGCTCACAATTTTGAGCCTAGAAGAAGTCCAAAATCAAGGTATCATCAAGGTGTCATCTTTCTTCCAGAAGGCTGTATCATTCTGGGACTGGGTACTGGTGATCCTTGGTCGTTGCCTTTTTTTTCACATGGCAAAACACATGGCAGCCTCTCCTGGCTTCTCCCTTTACTGCGGGTTAAGTTTATGTTCAGCTTCTGGCTGCTGCCTTTGGTTTTCTGTATCACTGTAACCTTCCCTATGAGGCCTTCAATAATGGGATTAAGACCCCTCCTGACTCAGGTGGCCCACCCCTTACCTGAAGCAACTTCATCAAAAGATCCTGTTGGACATATGGGAATCCCATATATTTTTTATGTAACATTTATGTAATCTAAGTATCATTTAAAAAAAATAAAAAAGTATATATATATTTTTAAAAAAAGGTCCTGTTTACAACAGTTCACACCCACAGAAATTAATTTTTATGAACATATTTTTATGGGGTACATAGTTCCAAACCACCAAAATGGGTAAGCAACAGATAATGAAAGACTATTTTGGACTAAAGGAGTTTATTTACAGCAAGCATCAAGCTCATAATAATGTAGCATCAGCAGGGAAGCTATCAATAGTGTAATCAATTAATATTTAGATTAGGAATAGTGTTGACAAGTAAACATTAGATTATCCAGAAGTTGCCTCCATGTATTAATTATCATTGACCTGTTAAGTCTCACCAGTCTTTAACACATTATGCATGCTCAATAAGCATTTGCAAAAAATATAATTTTATAAAGGATAGTGTAAAAACACACAAAGCACTGACACAGTGCAATTAGAAAGCTAGTACAGAAGTAATAATTCCAGAATGGGATGGAGACATATCTGAACATCAGTATGAAGCCTGGCTCTTGTTTGGCCTTCCAAATTTTACTTTGACAACTCAGTTTGTTTTTCTCTTCAATGCACCTGGTATCTTGTAGGTGTGATTCAGTAGTTGGTGACACTCCACTAAAATGAGTACCATAAGAAAAGAAAATCAGCAACAGCTGCTTCTAAATCACTGCAGATTTAATGTACAAATACAAAAGATTTTCCTATTTATCCTGCTTTCATTTGCATAATTAGATTTTTTTCTTTTTAAAATACTTTTATGAAATGGAAAATGGAGATTTATACGACTATGCTTTTGTATGAATTTCATTTTTTGGCTGAAGATTTAAGTTGCTGTAGTTTTTCCCATTAATATCCTTAATTTAGAGATGAGTTAAAAACTCAGCAAATTAGATGGTTTGCCCAAAGTCAAAGAATTAGTAATAATAAAGTCAGCATTTAAACAGGATAGGTATGTTGCAGATAGAGTGGAGAAGGGACACTCTTGCTAGAATCTTGTTTTAAATTCTTTTTGTACCTTTACTTGTCTTATTTCATTTCTCCTTAGAAGCATAAACTCAGACATACTTAATACTGGAGGGTCAGTAAACTTCGGCAGGTGAGTGTGGAGGTGGTACAGGAAAAATAATGCATCCAAAAGGGATACATTATATATCCAGCTACCAAAATATTATCTTTTCTGACCACTCTGGGATAGGATGGGGAATGCATGTGCTACATGTATCATGACCAAGAGGAATGAGAGTAGGAATGTGATTAACCCCATGCCTGCCAGTCATTTCTGAAGGGCATTCCTCTGCTGGGACATGATATTGCAGCCACTTCTGGCCCACTGTAGGGACAAAATTCAGTTACAGTAGTCCAGGGATATCCCACATACAAAGATATGCTACTGAGTGTTGGAATTGTAACTAGAAATGCTAAGGGGATACAAGAAGTTATAGATTTAATACTGAGAGTTCTATTCAAAAATGCATACCTTACTTGTTTTTCCTAACTGGACTAATCAATTTGGCAAGAGGAAAAGGAACAATTACTGATTTAACTGGAGTCATATATCTTTTGTGTGTCAGTGGGAATTTACATCTTTAAAAGGTGGATTGGGCCTTCTCACAGCCAAAGTCAGTCTTTACTCCTGCTTGGTGAGCAATCAGTTCTACATGGAAGACTCAGGGAAGTCTTGCCTAAAAACTGACATCCGAGCTTAGTTTTGAAGGAACACACAATGCAGTTAAACTCAATATGTATTGAGGGATTATTAAATGCAAGGTACTCTGCTAAGGTGCTGTGAAGCATACAGATGTGAATAAAATACAATTTCATCAATTCAGGGATTTGCAATCTAATGAAGGAGATTGACACATGTACAAAAGCTGCTGTGGAAGTTCTCTTGACATCATTAAGTTTAATCCTGAGACATATTGGGATGTCAGGCATTCTTAAAAGGCTTAGCCACTACAACATATGCAGCACTGACTTGGGACAAATCATATACATAAAAAATAGCCCTTGGCAAAGTGTAAATTATAATGTAAACTATAGCCATGGTTAGTAGCAATGCTTCAATATGTGTTTATCAATTGTAACAAATGTACCACACTAATGAAAGATGTTGTTAATGGGGGAAGTGAGGGAGGAGGAGGGGGTATATGGGAATCCCCTATATCTATGAGGAACCCCTATATTTTTGATGTAGCATTTATGTAATCTAAAGCTTCTTTAAAAAGAAAAAATAGCCCTTGGAGGATGGGGTTAGGTATAAATTGGTAATTTATTCATTCAGTATATGGTTATTGACTACCTATGTGGCAAAGGCAAGACAGAACCCAATTTAGACAGATAAAACTCTAGTTTGACTTCATCAAAAAAACTTCTGATCTGCTGAACAAAAGGGACTAATGGTAATTCAGTTAAATCCATGCTTTGTAAGAGTGTTACACCAAGAATGTTATAAATCACACATGGTTTGTAAAAGGGGCTTTTAGTAGCATAGTGCTCATGAGCCTGACTGGTCCTACATGTGTCATTACCTATGTAGATTCATTTACTGCTTCCAAGAACCTTCAAAGGGAGATGCTTTTGTGATTACCATTTGCAGATGAGAAAACTGATATGCAGAAAAGTTACTGAAACTTGCTCCAGAGGGTAAGTGTGGAGCCAAGATTCAAACCTAGACTGTGTGATTCTAGAATTCTCAGCTATCAAGAGAAGAAAGGAACAGAACAATTAATATGATCTTATTGATCTAGGCTTGCCTATTTTATTATCTAAAATCATTTAGTTAAAAGCAGTTTCCAAGTAAATCCTATGTTATAACTTCAGGAGCTCAAAGTGGATCAAATGAAATTATATAACCTAGCTGCTGACCATCTTTCCTTCCTGTTCACTCTGCACTCTCATTTGCCTTTGTTTCTCACCTTGAGAATATTGCATGTTTCCGTATTTAAGTATTTTATTTTCTTTAATACTGATCATTTGTTAATCAGGTCTGAGCTTAAATATTGATTCCTTAGGTAAGTCTTTCCTTCCTCCTCTGAGATGCATATTCAATTGCTCCATTTTTATCACAATGGTAGACTTTTGTTTATTATTTTTTATTATTATATTTGTCATTATGATTTCCTAATTTTTATACATACAGGGATTTTGAATTGTAGTGTATGAAAGGATAGCCATGTTTATCCTTTGTCCCATTTGTTTTATCATTTTCTCTCTCTTTGCTTCTGTCTCTTTCTCTCTTTCAAATGTAAGTATATACATTATATGAATTTTATAACATATATAAATATTCTCTATATAGAGAGCATGCATACATATGATATTTATATATAAACCATTTGAGAAAAATTTGCAGATATTATGCCACTTTGCCACTTTATTCTTCAGTATTTCCTGTTATTTTCCTAAGAACAAAGGCTTTCTATTGCATAATTACAGTGCATTTATCAAACTTAGAATATTTTAACATTGAAACAATCTATATTCAAATATTGCCAGTTATATTAAATATCTATTTTATGGCTACATTATTTCTGGACATAGATACAATCCAGGATCAATCATTACATCTACTTATCCATGTATCTCTATTAGTTCCTCAGCCTTTCTTTGTGATTTTAGATCTAAGTAATTTTGAAAACACAAGCTAACCATTTTATAGACTGTCCCTGAAATCCCTAGCTAACCATTTTACAGACTGTCCCTTATATTGAATTGATCTGATGTTGCTTATGACTAGATGCAGGAGACATTTAGGCAAGGCTAACACAAAAGGGAAAACATGACATAAATCCACTGACATACATTTTTCAATTGGCACTAAAATTTCCTGTTTTCTTTTGGATATTGTCTGCATTATTGAAGCTCCTTAAGGAGCTCCTTGAGGAACTGGGCTGTATTTAGTTTGATGCTAGATACCTAGCAACTTGCAAAATTTCTGGAACATTATAACTAAAAACATACATTTGATGCTAAATGTCATGCCACAAATTATCATATTTAATGCATTTTACTTTTCTTCATAAATCAATGGCTTAATGTTTGAATTATTGTCTTCAACAATGGTGTATATATAACTATCGTGTCAAGCATGTTGGAAGTAATTTAGAATTGTTCTTTCTATTTCTTAAACTTAATTTCACTCTTTTAATAGCAAATTACTACTGTAGAATTTTCAGTTAAACTTTCATTTTCACCTTTTTCTTGTCATTAGGATTTAAGTAATTTTATCATAAAGAATGTAGAAATGATTTTACAATTATAAGTGTGATTATTTCCCTTAATAAGAAATGCAATGAGTTTATATTTATTGTGACATCTAATGCATTTAGTATTATCAGTCCTCTCTATTTTTTTGTTTTCAGTTACCATTTTCTTTCTTGGTTCTTTTCTTCCTTTCTTACCTTCTGATTGATCAAATTTAATTCATTAATTTTCCTTCCACATATTTAGAGGTTATATAACCTTTTTGAAAATTATTACCTTTAATTTTTTAACATCTAGCCTAAACAGCATCTAAAGTTAAGCATTATGTCTTCCTTTGGACCAAAATAAGAACCTTAGATAATTATAATTATATAATCCCCACGTGTGTTCCATATTAGTGTCATATTTTGGTTATGTCTTGCTTTTCATTTTCCAAAATTAGCAATGTTATTATTTCTTTTTTTTTCAATTCAATCCATGCGTACATTGATTTACCACCATCGATTTGGGTTTCCTTTGCTTATTAATGCTTCTAGCACCTCACTTATTCCCTGTGGCTTCAATGCTCTTAATACTGAAATACATCTCATTCCTTCCTCCACATCCGTAAACTTCTGTTTGATATTATTTCCCTTGCTATTTCTCTGTGATGCATTAGGGTTGTGAAGCTTTAAGGGTGATTTAATCAGATCTCTCTAGCACTCTCTAGTCTACTCTATACACCTACTTTGAGATATTCTGAAATGTAAAAAATTTTTTTACAATACTAGAATCTGTATTCATTTCTTAATATCCTGTGTTTTTGTAAGAAACAATTAGCCCTGCCATAAAGAAAGCATTTTTTTCTATTTAAATATTTTGAAATACTTGAAATAAAAGATTAGGGTGTAAATTCAAAATTTTATTGCATCTATGATACTGTAAACATAAATGGACACTTTTTTGTCTGTGCTGAATAATATTTTTATACTTCTCCCTTCGTTAGTAATAATTATTTACTTGTTGTAGTAATGTATATCCTAGGTTACAGTATCAATATGTGTTGCAATTTCTATTTGAATCTAGCTATTTTTTTGCTTTATATTAAAAAAAACACATAAAATTATAAATGTATGTGTGTGTATGTGTGTATGTATACATTTGAGTTTGGTTTCTCTATTCTTGGTACATTCTGATACCACCAGGATAGTGTGTTGAAGGAAAACCACAACCATTTGGGGCATACATTATTGGGATGCAACAATCTTTTCATTGTTTGACCAATTTCTGGCCTTTGTTGTGTTACTCAGGATTTTGTCTGAAAGTTTTCCTCTCCAGTTTCCACACCGAGGAAATACATCTGTGATCTCAGTTACATATGGAACTGCTTCTGGATCCATGGCTTGTTTGGATCAGAGGACATATTATCCCATTTTCCTTTAAACTATTAAACCGCTATCCCCATCTCTCACTCCAGGCCCTCAGACAGATCTGTACTAATTATGTTTAAATCATGTGGGTAGACTGTTTGTCTTCACTTCATCCTAATATATCTCTATGTTTCCAGAATCTCAAAGTTTCCTTATTTTCAAACTAAAATATGTATGTATGTAAAACTTTATTAGTTTTTGTATTTTTTCAAAAATTGAAATTCATTTTAGTGGGAAGAAAGGCTATCTGAGTGAATTCATCTGACATAATTGATTGAAATTCTTCATTTATTATATATTTATTATATATTTATGCAAGTTTTTCCTGTTATATATATACATATATATATGTGTGTATATATATATATGAAGTCTTTTTAAATATACTTTTTACTTTTTCTAAAAGATACTTAGATTACATGAACTGTTACATTAAAAAATATAAGGGATTCCCATATGTTCCATTCCCGATACCTCCCACTTTTCCCAACATTAACCACTTCTTTCATTAGTGTGATATATTCATTGCAATTGATGAATACATTTTGGAACATTGCCACTAAGGATGGATTATAGTTTACCTTGTAGTTTACACTCTCTCTTACTCAATTCTGTAGGTTATGGCAGGATATATAATGGCCCGTATCTGTTGTTGCAATGTCATTCATGACAATTCCAAGTCCCGAAAGTGGCCCCTTATTACACCTCTTTTTCCCTCTCCCTGCTTTCAGCACCTCCAGTGGCCACTGTCTCCACATCAATGATATAGTTTCTTCCATTGCTAAATCACAATAGATCTATAGGAGAATATCAGTAAGTTCACTCTAGTCCATATTTTATTCCCCAATCCTGATGATTCTGGGATGGTGATGTTCACTCCACCTCTAATTGAGAGAGGGCTTCAATCCCGTATGGCTGATGGATGGGACGCTGTTGCTTGCAATTGAAGACTCTCTTGGATCCTTGGTATGTTGGTTGTCCATCATCACCTCCTTTTTAGTTGTCCTGGGTGAGTCCAATGAACTGGAGAGTAGGCGTTGCAACTCCGCTGAGGCTCAGGGCCCAGCTGGCACATGGACAGCCCAAAGATTCAAGTCTCTTGGGCGTACACCTATCAACTCCAGCACCAAATACAGGTTCAAATAGAAGGGACAGAAGAGGCATGCATAGAGAAGTTACAACTGAGCCCAACCCTGTCACACTTGGGAGCACAAACTACAAAGTAAGGCCCACTGACAAGGCATCAAACTCCTGAGTTATCTGCCATAACCATAGGAACTGGGTGTCTCCAGAGCCCTCAGGAGCCCCACTATTTGGGGCAGTATCTACTTTGGCAGTCTATGTGATCCTGCTGAGACATGCATCATCATTATCTCTTGGATAACCTCCTGACTCAGCTTGAAGTCTTTTAGCCACACAAACTCATTTGTCTTTATCTTTTCCCCCTTTATTCAAGGTCCCCCTCCAGTTGCACTGCCAGTTGGTGCCTGGCAGCAATCCTTCAGTGTGAGGGAGGCTCACACCTGGGAGCCATGTCCCATGTTGGGGGGAAGGCAATGCATCCACATGCTATGTTTTGTTTAGAGAGATGCCACATTTGAGCAACATGGAGGCTCCCAGAAACTCTTAGGCACCCTACAAAACTAGGCTAAGTTGCAATTTCAAGAGCAAAGGCTCATAAGCATCATCATCAATATCAAGGCCCATCACTGGACCATCCTTCCCCACTAGTCATTGCCCCTGTACTTGGGGGACCATTGCTGTTCCATCAGAGAATGTGGCACAGCTTCCCAGGATGGGAATTCAATACTCTTTCAGTTATTGTGTGATTCTCTACCCACTGTGACAATGTCCCATGAACATTTGAACACATTTATATATCTTATATGTATGCCCTGGTGAGCTTCCTCCCATGTATCCCCCATCACTGACTCTTTACACCAATGATCCTCCCCTGCAACAGTTGCAACCCTTCTGTGTCCAAAACTTATTAAAAAATGAAGCTAAGAATGTCACCAAATACAAGGAATAGGAAAATGAAATAATAATGATAGATTTAAACATAAGAAATAAAATACATAATAATTCAAAAAAACTAAAACTAAAATAAAATAAGAAAATTTGGGTATTAAAAAATGAAAAAAATTATATATTTTTTAAAGGAACAACAGCAGAGTAGCACATTTTATTTGGGACATATTTGTTTGCATTTCCAAAAACATTTTGAATTGGAAAACAGAAATATGGGTCTGGGTTATCATTAATATGTTTATCAATATTTCTTTAGATGGATATTTCCAGTAGAATGTTCTTTTTTGAAAATATATTTTTATTACAGAGGCTGTGAACCTACAAAACAGTCATGCATATTTGTAGATTTCTCACATAATACCCTTTCACCAACACACCACACCATGGTGGAACATTTATCACAGATTATGAGATAATATCATCAGACTATTACCACCAACCATACTCCATAGTATACATTTGACACACTTTTTCCATACCCACCCATTGTCAACACAGTACATCTTTGGCATTAATGCAAGAATATTACAGTATTGCTGTTAACCACCATTCATAGGTCACACTAATTGTAGTTTTCCCATGCTTCTCCACATTTCCACCACCCTGCAATAGTGATGTACATCCGATCTAGCTTACACCTTGCATCTGTACCATCAACTACAATTCTCATCTACCCCTGGGTTCACTGTGCTATTCAGTCCCTAGGTTATTCCCTAGCTTACTTTCAACCGACATTTACATCCTAGACTACGCTTTTCAGCCACAATCCCATTTATAAACCAGAGGCTACTCACTATAATGTGTTACCATCAACTTTATCCATTTCCACACTTTTACAGTCAAGATAATGAAAACTTCTACATACATTAAGCATCAGTAGTCCTTCTCAGTTCTCCTCTTATTTTCTATTAACCTATACTCTAGGTTCTAATGCCATGTGTTCATTCTTCATATTTAGTTCATATTAATGAAACTATGCACTATTTGCCCTTTTGTGTCTGGTTTACTTCACTTAGCATAATATCTTCAACATTGATCCATGTTATATGCTTCCCAATTTCATTTCTGCTTACCGCAGCATGGTATTCCATCATATGTATATACCACATATTGTTTATCCATTCATTGGTTGATGAACACTTGAATTGTTACCATCTTTTGGCAGTTGTGAATAATGCCACTATGAACATAGGTGTGCAGATGTCTGTGTCACAGTTTTCAGTTCTTCTGGATATATTGTTAGTAGATGAATTGCTGGATCATATGGCAGTTCTATATTCAACTTCCTGAGGAACCATCAAACTGTCTTCCACAGAGGCTGCACCATTTTATAATTCCATCAACAGTGAAGGAGTTTTCCTATTTCTCCACATCCTCTCCAGCACTTGTTTTCTGTTTTTCTTTTTTTAAATAATAGCCATTCTATGCAGCGTGAAATGATATGTCATTGTTTTGATTTGCATTTCCATAATAGCTAGTGATATGGAACATTTTTTTCATGTGCTTTTTGGCCATTTGTATTTCCTCTTTGGAGAAATGCCTATTTAAATCTTTTCCTATTTATTAATTGGATTGCTTGCTCTTTTATTGTTAAGTTGTATGATCACCTTATATAGAATGGAAATCAATCCCTTATTGAATATGTGGTTTCTATCACAGAGTGGGCTTCCTTTTCACATATTTTATGAAGTCCTTTGAATCACAAAAGAGTTTAAGTTTGAGGAGGTCCCATTTATCCATGTTTTCTTTTCTTGCACATGCTTTTGGTGTAGGTTTAAGAATGTACCACCTACCACCAAGTTTAGAAGATGTTTTCCTACATTTTCTTCTAGGAACTTTATGATTCTTGCTTTTATATTTTGCCTTTGATCCATTTTGAGTTAATTGTTGTATAAGGTGTGAGATAGGAGTCCTTTTTATTTCTTTTGATTATAGATATGCTGTTCTCCCAGCACCATTTGTTGAATAGGCTGTTATGCCCCAGTAGGGTGGATTTGACAGGCTTATCAAAAGTCAATTAACCATAGATGTGAGGGTCTGTTTCTGAACCAACGATTTGGTTTCATTGGTCTATGTATTTATCTTTATGTCAATACTATGCTGTTTTTACGAATGTAGCTAGGTAATATGAGTTAAAGTCCCAAAGTGAGAGTTCTCCAACTTCACTTTTACTTTTTAAGATGTTTGTGAGTATTTGGGGCCCCTTACACTTCTAAATAAATCTAATGATTGTATTTCCCGTTTCTGTAAAAAATGCTAGTCGAATAGTTATTGGGTTTGCTTTGAATCTGCATGTAAATTTGGGAAGAATTGACATCTTAATGATATTTAGTCTTCCAATCCATGAGCAGGGAATGTTCTTATAATTATTTAGGTCTTTTTTAGATTTCTTTGAACACTGCATTGTACTTTTCCGAATACAAGTGCTTTATATCCTTGGTAAAGTTTAGTCCTAAATATTCTATTATTTTATTTGCTATTGTAAGTGGAATTTTTTCCTGACTCCCACCTTAGATTGCACATTATTAGTGTATAGAAACATGACTGATTTTTGCATATTGATCTTGTATCCTGACACTTTACTGAAATTGTTTATTAACTTAGCAGCTTTGTTTTAAATTTTTTGGGACTTTCTAGATATAGGATCATATATTCTGTGAATAGTAAAAGATTACTTCTTCCTTTCTAATTTGGATGCCTTATTTCTTTTTCTTGCCTGATTGCTCTAGCTAGAACATCTAGCACTATATTGAACAACAGTGGTGACAGTGGGTATCCTTGTCTTGTTCCTGATCTTAATGGGAAAGCTTTCAGTACTTTCACCATTGAGTAAAATGTTACCTGGGTTTTTCTTTTTCATAAATGGCCTTTAGCTTGTTAAGAAAGTTTCCATCAATTCCTATTTTTGTAGTATTTTTATCAAGAACAGATGTTGTATTTTGTCAAATGCCTTTTCTGCATCAATTGATATGATCTTATAATTTTTCTTCTTTGATTTATTAATGTGTATTATGCTGATTGATTTTCTTGTGTTGAATCACCCTTGCATGCCTGGTATAAAACTCACTTGATCATGATGAATAATTCTCTTAATGTGCTGTTGGATTCGATTAGCAAGTATTTTGTGGAGCATTTTTACATTCGTATTCATTAGAGAAATAGGTCTGTAATTTTCTTTTTTCATAATATCTTTATCTGACTTTGTTATTAGGGTGATATTGGCTTCATAGAATGAGTTTGATAGCATTCCTTCTTGTCCAATTTTTTGGAAAAGCTTGAGTAAGATTGGTATTAAATCTTCTTTGAATGCTTGATAGCATTCACCCGTCAAACCATCTGGTCCTGGGCTTTTCATTTTGGGGAGTTATTTGATGACAGTTTCAATCTCTTTACTTGTGATTGCTTTGTTGTTGCCTTCTATTTCTTCTAAGGTCTTTTCAGTTGTTCATATATTCCTAGGAATGTTTCCATTTTGTCTACATTGTCTAGTATTTTTTGGTGTACAGTTGTTCATGGTATCCTCTCACGATCTCTTTTATTTTTGTTGGGTTCATACTAATGTCCCCATTTTCATTTTTTATTTCATTTATTTGGATCTTCTCTCTTTTTTTCCTCTTTGTCAGTCTAGCTATGGGTTTGTCTATTTTGTTAATCTTTCAAAGAACCAACCTTTGGTTTTGTTAATTCTCTCCATTGTTTTTTATTCTCAATTTTATTTTTTTCTGCTCTGATCTTTGCCATATTATTCCTTCTGCTTATTTTGGGAATAGTTTGCTGTTCTTTTTCTAGTTTCTCCAGGTGTGTACTGAGGTCATTCATTTTATCTCTTTCTTCTTTTTTAATGTAAGTATTGAAGGGTATACATTTCCCTCTCAGAACTGCCTTCATTGCATCTCATAGTTTCTGATATGTTGTGTTCTAATTTTCATTTGTCTTGAGTGTTTATTGATTTCTCTTGCAATTTCTTCTTTGACTCACTGATTTTCCCTTTTTCTACCTCTTATTGATTTCCAACTTTATTAAATTATGATCAGATAAAGTGATTTGTATAATTTCACTTTTGTTGAATTTATTGAGATTGGCTTTGTGACCCATCATATGGTCTATCCCAGAGAAAAATCCATGAACTCTTGAGAAGAATGTATATCCTTCTGTGTTGGGGTGCAATGTTCTGTATTTGTCTATTAGAGTTAGTCCATTTATCATATTAACCAAGCCCTCTGTTTCTTTATTGATCCTCTGCTCAGATGTTCTATCCAATGTTGTGAGTGGTGTATTGAAGTGTCCAACTATTATTGTAGAGATATCTATTTCTCCCTTAAATTTTGCCAGTATTTGCCTCATGTATCTTGGAGCATCCTGGTTAGGTGCATATACATTTATGATTGTTATTTCTTCCTGGTGAATTGCCACTTTTATTATATAATGTCCTTCCTTGTCTCTAATAATGGTTTTGCTTTTAAAGTCTATTTCATCCCATAAAAGTATAGCAATCCCAGCTTTTTTTTTGGTTACTTCATGTTTAGAATATCTTTTTCCAACCTTTCACTTTCAATCTGTTAGTATCCTTGGGTCTAATGTGAGTCCTTTGCAGACAGCATATAGATGGCTCATATTTTCTTATCTATTCCTCCAGTCTGTGTCTTTGATTGGGGAGTTTAATCAATTAACTTTCAATGTTATTACTGTAAAGGCAGTTCTTATTCCACCCATTTTGACCTCTGGGTTTTACCTGTCATATTTTATTTTCACCACTCTTTTGACACTTTTGGTGTCAAAAAGAAGATCTAATCTTCTTTTCTTGACTGTCTTCCAAGCATCTCTCTCCTGTCTTTTTCTTTTAAGGCTATAGAACTCCCTTTAGTATTTCCTGCAAAGCCAGTCTCTGTTGTACACTCTCTCAGTTTCTGTTCATCTGTGACTAGTCTAAACTTGCCCTTATTTTGAAAGATAGTCTTGCTGGATTTAAGATTCTTGGCTGGCAGTTTTTCTCTTGCAGAATCTTAAATATATCATATCACTGCTTTTTGCCTCCATGGTTTCTGATGAGAAATCGACACTTAATCTTATTGAGTATCTCTTATATATTATGCATCACTTTTCTCTTACTACTCTCAAAATTCTTTCTTTGTTTTTGTCATTTGACATTCTGAATAGCAAGTGTCTTGGAGTTATTCTATTTGCATTTATTCTGATGGGAGTACGCTGTGCTTCTTGGACATGGATATCTATGTCCTTCAATATGATTGGGAAATTTTCTACCATTATTTCTTCAAATATTCTTTCTGCCCCTTTTCCCTTCTCTTCTCTTTCTGAGACATACATGATGTGTATGTTTGCATGTCTCTTGCTGTCATTTAGTTCCCTGGGACTCTGTTCAAAATTTTCCATTCTTTTCTTCATCTTTTCTTTTGTTTGTTCGCTTTCAGAGACCATGATTTCAAGCTCACTGATCCTTTCTTCTGCCTCCTGAAATCTGTTATTATATGCCTCCAGTGTATTTTTAATTTCCATTGTATTTTTAATTTCATTTATTGCACCTGTCATTCCCATAAAATCTGCTATTTTTCTCTGTATTCTTTCAAATTCTTCTTTGTGCTTGCCCAGTGTCTTCTTAATATCCTTAATCTCTTTGGCCATCTCATTGAATTTATTAAGATTTGTTTGAACATCTATGATTAGTTGTCTTAACTTCTTTATGTCAACTGAAGGTTTATCTTGTTCTTTTAACTGGGACATATCTTCCTGTTTCTTGTTATGGACTAATTTTTTTTGTTGGTGTCTTGGCTTCTGACTTACTAGATGTATTTATTCTGGGTGCAGTTTCTCTTTTTAGTTTAGGGCTTTCTTGCCTTTTCTCCCTTGCTGATTATGTAGTAGGAGCTCAGGATGTAGTTGATGTTGTACATTTTGGAGAATGAAGCTGGCCCTGTTGCCCCAGGAACTGATGATTCTTCTCCCACCTTTCTCTTCTGCTAGGGGTAGGGACAGAGCTGCAGCTGTATGTAATAATCCATGTTGTGCAAGTCAAGACTGTCTGTAGTTGCCCAGGAGAGACTGATGAAGCATTACACCCCTTCTCCCCTGCCTGGGGTGAGGACAGAGCTGCAGTTGTGGACCTCAATCTATGTCATATGGGTCCAAAATGACTACGGTTACTCAGGTAAACTGATGCAGCATTGCCCAACCCCTGCCAGGGGTGGGGATGGACCTTCTGTAGTGCCCAACAACTTAATCCATGTGAGCCAAATATGCCTGCAATTGCCCTGAGAGGCTGAGGGAATACTGTCTCTTCTGCCTTTTAAGGGTTGGGAATGGAACCACTGAAGCCCAAAAGTTCAGTCTGTGTAGGCCAAAAGCACCTGCCATTGCCTAGAGAGATTGAGGAATCTTCAGACACCCATCCTCTTGGATGGTGTGGGTGGATTCACCAGGTGCCCAACAGTTCCATCCCTGTAGGCCAAGAGAACCTGCCATTGCCCTGAGAGGATGAGGAAACACCAGTTCCCTCCTATATTATTATGGGGTGGGGGTAGATTCACAGGGACAGAACAGCTCAGTCCCTGTAGGCCAAAAGTACTTGCTGTTGCCCAGAGAGGTTGGTGCAGGTCTCCCCAGCTTCCTCCCTGCTGGAGGTGTAGCTGGAGTCTTGGCTAGAACTGCAATCCAATATGGGTGGAAAGAATCCAGCCCTTAACTTCGCTGTTATTTTCAGTCAGCACCCCTTCCCCTCATGCTAGGGACAGAGTTAAAATGATGGCTACAGACCTCTTTCCAGCGTGGACAGGTTCAATGTTTAGCTGTTCTTAAGATTATACTTTAGCCAGCTGAGTTTACTAATCAATAGCTGAAGTCAGCAGCCAACCATCTCTTCCTTCCCCATTTATGGGAAATGGAGCTTCCAACTCCAGCCACAGAATAGCTCCTGAGGCAGCTTACACTGCTAGGGTAGGTTGGACACTGGCCTCCATGGAGTGGCCTGCAGTTTCCCAGAGAGGTTGGTTCAGGTCCCCTCAACTTCTTGCCTGCTGGAGGTGGTGCTGGGGTTTAGGCTAGAGCTTTAATCTGATCTGGGTGGAAAGAAGCCAGTCCTTACCAGTACTGTGATTTTCAATCAGTCCCACGTCCACTCATGCTGGGAGTGGAGTTAAAATGGCACCTACCAGCTTCTTTCTGATTTTGACAGGTTTAAACTTTAGCTGTTCTTAGGATTATACTTAGCCAGCTGAATTTACTCATCAGTAGATGAAGTCAGTGCCCAACCATCTCTTCCTCCCCTTTTTTTGGGAAATGGCTCTTCCAACTCCAGCCACTGAGTAGTACCCAAGGCGGCTTGTGCCATGGGCACTGGCCTCCATTGCATGGAGTGCTCTACTAAAGAATCTCTTCTGCAGATAGGCAGTCTCCTCTTTCCATATTTTCAAGGATGTTGAAGGATTCCCTTCTGGTCTCCTGGGGCCCCCAAAAAGGTGCTTTAGATAGTTCTGGGTGATTACTTACTACCCTGTAGTACGAGTTCACTCTTGGAGTGCCTTACTCTGCTGCCATCTTGCCTCTCCTCTTTTCCTGTCATATTTTCAGTAACATAGTTCCTGTTATGTTGGACCATCTTTGTCCTCCATATTTTTTATGTTCTTTTAAATTAATTATTTGTTGCATTAATTGTGAAGACCTCAAGGATGATTTTGAATGTGCATTTAATTTTAGTTCAATTCATTTGATTTATTAATGATTACTATTTAATTCCTCATTCACTATTTGAATTATTTAATCCTCACTGTTTTATTTCCTATCTTTGAAGTCTTACTTTTCATCTCAACATGTTATAAAATTAGTTTTGAGTCTTCATTTTATTAAATTTTCTCTTAAATCACTTTATATTGTTACGTTTGCACTGTAGATTTCTTTTAATTTCCAGGGTATTATTCCTTTTATTTTTGTTTATTCATTAAAATTTTTCAAGTAATATTCTTCATTTAATGTTTCCAACAATTTTGTTGTAAACATTTCTATATATCAGTATCTTTAATTTTCATCTTCCTCATGCTGAATACAAGCAACTCTTTATGAATTTCCTCCTTGCTCTGATATAATAGGCATGGGTTCTCACTGGTACCATTCCAACTTCTCTAAGACATCTTTATCTTTAGTACCAAAATAAAGTCTTAGCAGAGAGTGAGGAAGTAGGCAGCACTTCTAGGTACCTACTAAATAAACACATATCTCTTGTATTACCATAAGCATATCTTTGATTTTAAAAATGCCCCAATATAATATAAAGTTACAGAAATTTCATGTCATAGTAGTTAGTCTTATTGGAGGAACACTGTGAGGTTGAATTTGGTATTCTATCACTGAAGAGTGTTCTATGATTAATACTCTAATTTATTCTAATTCCTACCATTCGTTGCTCTCAAAATTGTGGACTATTCATGAAATGTCTCAGAATTTTCTCAACTTTATATACATTTTTCTCCAATACCATTTTCTGTAACATTCTGAGGTTCATCAGAGCTTTTGCTTATTTGTTTATTTCACCAAGACTGCCACTTAATCTAAGCCATGATGATGTTTTCCTTTCTGAGTTTCATTTTAGTTAGTGACTAATGCACTGGTTATTTACTTTGAGTTTTTGAGGTATTGGTGAAAAGAGATTTGTTTTGCCAAACACAATCATAACACATTTTACTTCACTTACAATGAACTTTTCCATCATTTGGGTATGTGTATATGTATGTGAAATAAATCTGGTGAAATAAATGCTCATAAACCTAAATATATAAGAAAATATTTGTGCATAATTACTACTGGTATCAATATCATATAATAATTTGGGCATGATTAACTGCATTTTTTTCTTTTCTATTGATGATAATCAATGTGTATGATTCTTCTTCTGTCATATCCAAAGTAACTTTTCAATCAGTAAAACAAATAGATTGTTCAATATTTTGTACACTGAAGATTTTATTATTACAAAAGAAAGAGTACTATCCATAAGATACATATGGAAAATTTTAAATCATCAAAATATTTGACAACCAAAGACACATCATTCATAACATATGATAAAAATAGAAAATGCATTATTTTATAGGCGTGATGGTTAGGTTAATGTGTTAACTTGGCCAGGTAATTGTGCCCAGTTTTTGGTCTAGTAAGCACTGGGCTAATTGTAATATAGGGACATTTATGGACTTTAGTTATCAGTGAATTTACTGCATAGATGGCTGATTACATCTGCAATCAATCTGGGAGATTGCCCTCAGCAGTGAGTGACGTTTTATCTAATCACTTGAATGTCTTAAAAGGGGATGTGATTCCAGCATTCAGAGAGAATTTCCCAGCTCATCTTTGGACAGTCAACATCTTCCAGAAACTCATCAAGGACCATCATTGGACATTCATCAGTGCCCCTGGTTTGCAGCCTGCCTGAAGAACCTGGACTTGTGCATCCCTAAGGTCATGTGAGAGAATATTATAAATCTCATACTATTTACAGATATCTCCTGTTAATTCTGTTTCCAAAAGAACCCTGACTAATACAATAGGTAATTTTGATTTTTTTGTAAGTGAATAATAACATTTTGAAGAAGAAAACTAACAAATATTAGATACAACAAATAAAAACTACAGATACACCAGTTATATTTTGGAAGGGGAAATGAGGTTAATTTCAAAAAATTATCTGTAATATGACTTTTATTCTGCAAGAAATGTTAAAGTCTATTGGAAATGTAACTCATTTTAGAGCTCTAAAGAAGGATAGCAACAAAATAAACAGCCATTTAAAAAAGCAATTAGAAATCCTTATTTCATCCTTTTTCATTTGAAATTCCCATTCAAATGTAAGAAAATAAATGAATACATTTTGTTTGACCATTGAAATACAGGGAGTCAATGAGATCCTGCTAAGATGTGCATAAGCGTAATCTCTGAAATGATGTCCTGACTCACTTTGAATTCTCTTAGCCATATAAACTCATTTGTCTTTACCCTTTCCCCCTTTTGGTCAAAGTCTTTTTCCAGTTGCATTGCTAGTTGGTGCTTGGTAGTAATCCCTTGGTGCTAGGGAGGCTCATTCCTGGGAGTCATGTTCCATACTAGGGTGAAGGTAATGCATTTATATGCTGAGTTCAACTTAGAGGCCACATTTCAGCAATAAGGCTCTCCGGAGGTAACTCGTAGGCAACCTATAATAGTAGGCTAAGTTTCAATGTCAAAAGTAAAGGTTCATAAGTACAGTCATCAATACCAAGGTCCTGTCAATGGTCCATTCACCTTCATTAGTCACTGCTTCTGTAATCAGGGGATTCTTGCTATCCCATTAGAGACTGTGGTATAGCTCCCCAAGATGGGAATTTGGTATTCTTTTATTTATTGTGTGAATCTCCACCCATCGTTACAATGCCCCAGAACACTTGAAAACATTTATATGCCTTATAGGTATGCCCCAGGTGAACCTCCTCCAGTGCATATCCCATCACTGACACCCCACAACAACGATCGTCCCCTGCCACAGTTGTAACACTTCTGTGATCCAAAACTTCTTAAAAAATGAAGCCAACAAAATAACTAAATACAATTAATAAGATAATGAAATAATAAAGATAGCTTTAAAAATAACAAATAAAATACAAAAAAAATAAAATTTTGGAATATAAACTAATTAAAAATATAAAATTAAAAAATATTTTGACATTATGTTTTTCATCACTGTAACATCTGTTGTCTTATATGTACAGTTACATTTTCTTCCATTATTCCCCTAGTATCATATTTTTTTCAGAGTTGGATTCAGTTGTGGTTTCCCTACACATGGCTCTTCTGCCCCTTCTATTTGAACCTATAGTTAGTACTAGATTTGATGGATATATTTCCAAGAGACTTAAATCTTTGGACTGTCCATGTGCCAGCTGGGCCCTGAATCTCAACAGAGTTGCAACACCTACTTACCAGTTAATTGGACTCACCAAAGACAACTAACAAGGAGATAATAATGGACAACAACCATCCCAAGGAACAGAGAGAGTCTGCAACTACAAGGAAGATAGTTCCATCCATCTGCTCCATGGGATCTAAGCCCCCTCTCAATTAAAGGTGGAATGGGCATAACCATCCCAGAATCCTCAGGTTGGGGAATGAACAAGGGACTAGAGTAGATTTATGGCATTCTACTATAGACTTATTGTGATTCTAGCAATGGAAGAACTTTTATCATTATGTAGAGGCAGAGGCCACTGGAGGTTCAGAGGGGAGGGAGAGGGAAAAACAGGTGTAATATGGGGCATTTTCAGGACTTGAGAATTGTTCTGAATGGCATTGCAATGACATATACAGGCCAATATATATTTTATTTTGTTATGACAATAACTTACAAAATTGTGTGGGAGATAGTGTAAACTACAATGTAAACTAATCTACACGTAGTGGCAATGCTCCAATATGTGTTCATCAATTGTAACAAATGCACCACACTAATGAAAGGTGTTGTTAATGAGGAAAATGTGGGAGGGGTAGGGAGCAGGGCAAATGGTAATCCCCTATATATTTTTTTTCTATTAAGAAAGCATTCCTGTTAAAGAATTTTCCTCTCCCTTTTTAAAAAAACAATTTATTGAAGTATATCATTCATACATGAACATATATAAACTATAAGTGTTCAGTAAACATCGTGAACTTACAAAACAAACATACAGAACATTATACAGGGCTCCCACACATCACCACCCCTCCCCCAAACCCCCCGCGTTCTTGTGAAACATTTGTTAACAAATCATGAAAGAGCATTGTCACAGTATTAATACTAACTATAGTCCGAATCTTCCTCCCCTATACATTTTTTTAAGGATTTATTTATTTACTTTTATCCATTTTTACCCTCCCCCCGCCCCAGTTCCCTGTTTCTATATCCATTCGCTGGGCAACTCTGTGTCCATTTCCTGCCCTCTCTTCGCATCCTTCTCTTCCTGTCTTCACTGGGATTTGATCCTCAGAACCTCCGATGTGGGAGAGATGCATCCTACCACTTGTGCCACCTTCGTTCCTGGTTTTTCGGTGCCTCTTGTCTTAGCTCTCCATTGTGTCACTCTCCTGTTACGTCATCATCTTGCTGCATGGCTCGCGGGGCCCTGTAGTGCACCCGTGTGCAGGGCCTGGTGGCCCACGCGCCGTCTATATATTTCTTCTATTTATTTTTACTGGGAGGTCCTGGGGATCGTACCCAGGTCCTTCCATATGGGAGATGGACGCCCAACTACCCGAGCCACATTTATCTCCCTGTTAAATCTCTTCAGGTTGACCAAAGATACCCAAAGTTACAGTCTTTTCCCATACAGGATGGTCATATAATAAATCAGGCTTAGTTTAGCACCAGCATTCCAAAAACCAGACCAAGGGAGAAAAACTAGGTCTGGGGACACATGCATGGTTTCTAATATAGTGAATATTTAGCCTACCCTGATAATCACAAAAGCAGGACAGCAAGAATATTCACATCCCCTATATTTTTTTATGTAACATTTATGTAATCTAAGAATATTTTTTAAAAATTTAAAAGTATATTAAAAATTAAAGTTAAAAAATAAAAGAAAGAAAGAAAGAAAGTTTTAAAAAGTAATAAAGGAAAAGGATACAAATAAGGAGAGTTTTGAGGAAATTCTGAAAACTATGGCAAAGTATTGAGTAGCTTAAATGAAATACCAACAGTTTAGAAATTTGCCTCAGCCCATGAAATGGTTGTTTGTTCCCTTTTACTATCTGTAGCAGTTTGATATTATTTATGAATTCCAAAAAGAAAAATAGGTTATGTTTGTAAACTGTTCAGTTAATCTGGCATGATAACCCTTTGGTTGTATTAGATTCAGCTGAGACATGATTAAGTTATACTAAGATTAGGGCTCTGAGCCAACCACATCATTAGAGTGTGACTCAGAATCAAGTCCTAGCCCCCTTGGGGATAAAACAGATGCTGACATGGAAGTAAACACACAGAAGCAGAGATGCAGGAAGAGAGAGTGATCCTGATATTAGGATTAGCTGACCTTGTGGAGAGAACAGAGCATCTGAGCCTGGAAAGAAATGAGCCCCAGGGAAAAAGATGAGCCTTATGTCAGCCTGTAGCTGAGATCAGAAGAAGCTGGGACTATGGAGCCTTAAGAGGAAGGAGGAAAGCTGAACCCTCACAGACATCACCCACCATCTTCTGTCAACATGTGGCAACAGACTTTGGGTGAGAGAGTACCTCTTATGGTACCTTGAGTTGGACTCTTTAGGGCCTGTTAACTGTAAGCTTTTACCCCAAATAAATTCCCTTTATAAAAGCTAACAGAGTTCTGCTACTTTACATCAGCACTCCTTTGGCTGACTAATACATTATCACTATTCTTTTCTCATGGGTCCTTCTAAATACACATACACACATAGAAATACACAAATGCTTATGCAGTTTACTTTAATATCAAAACTACTTTCTTCAAAACTGTATTATTCCCTCAGATCTTTATCACACAGTTACATTCCTTCACTTTCAAATCAAATTGCTTACTGGATGTCCACTTTCTCAAACATCATTATTGAAATCAGTTTGATTTGATGTTCTCTTCATCCTTCTCTTAAAGGATTGATTTGCTTTGATATATATATATATATATATATATATATAATGCATACAAATATGCATATATATGTATCTGTATATTTATGTGTATGTATATATAAATATTAGTTGTTTGATATACAATATACTAAGTGATAGCTCTATACTGGTTAAAAAGACAGACACTGTTCTTTCCCTTTTGGGTATTATATTCAAGTGAAGAATGTAAATATTGAATGAGGAATCACATATATAATAAGTGCCAGAGAATGTATTTTGGTGTATGTAATAAGAAGAAATTAACTATATGGCAATAATTCTAATATAATATTTTAAAATTTCACATTGTACTTAGTGGCAACAATTGACTCTAAACATTCTGAAAGCACAAAGAAATTCTATCTTGTTTACAATTTTAATTTCAATAATTAGCCAGTGCCTAATACTTAGATACCACTCAATAAATATTTGTTGGTTGAAGAAAAAAAAATGACCACTTTCTATTTCTCCAAACTCTTATCTCTTGAATTATTTTTTCAGCTCACTTTTGCAGTTGTTCACCTACTGCATTTTAACTCACTTTCTTAGTATTATGCCTGTTTATACCAACATTTTAAATGTCTAAAACAACTCACTCAGCTGGGGAAGCTTCTGATATTCAAAATATCATCAATGACAATTTAAAGCATTTCCATGGGATTCACATAACATCTAAATGTCCATGTTTCATAACTTGTTCTTCATAAATCTTATTAGTTTTAGGTTTCAAATTATATTTATAACCTTCTTCTGGACATATGTGCCTGAGTATTTCGCAGTCACAAAAACTGATCAGATCATGATTATGCTATTATTTTCTGATGTTTTCAAGAATTTTTCAAATTACATGAACAGATAATTATTTTTCCACCTTTTAAGCTCTAAGACTAATCACTATCATTGACTCCTTCTGCTATTTCCCTACCTATTTCTAGTCTTTATGGCTCTACCTTTGATAAGTCTCAAAAACCAGGCCCACTTACTTCATTATTCTACTACTTATTTAATATGTTTACAAATGAACTTTTCATGGAACTCTAAAGTTCTCAAATACAGGATGCATATTTACATCAAATTTTCGGGTGCAGAGTAGTGAGTTGATGAAAGAAAAAAATTGATGAATATATATGTAAATTCATATCCAAACAATGTTTTTTCACATAAACTAGTGCTTGCACAATTGAATTTACTGAATGGATTCATTATGATGAGGATTGGTTTCAGCATAAGTTGTCAAAGCTGCATTATCTTGTGATTTTCACTGAATCGTCTATCAAATACACTATTAAAATTCTTTCTTATTTTCAAATTAAGAAATAGAATTGTCTCTGAGGAGACTGTAATTTTTAGGTTGGACTATGAAAGAAAGCAAAGAAATACAAATTGTGATTTTAGAAATAAGGGGAAGGAAGAAGTTAAAGGGAAGATGATGAAGTAGGGAGCTACAGAACTCAGTACTTACAACAAAACAACTATGAAACAAAAAAGAATTGTTGAAAACAACTATTTTGAGATTCCAGAGGTAAGAAGAACACTGCAAAACATCTAGGGAAGAGAAGGAGAAAGAAGATAAATTATGGTATAGATAATAGCAAAATACAATTAATAGGAAAAAGAAATAATAATGATAATCTTAAATGCAAGAGATAAGTACAAGGAGACTCCGAAGAAAAAAAAAAGGAAACTAATCTAATAATAAAATATAATTAGTGAATTGGGACCTT
>JAQZBX010036988.1:0-23969 GCA_029593785.1 Cabassous unicinctus | reverse complement strand
ATGTGGGAAGCCAGCGCTCAACCACTGAGCCACATCGGCTCCCCTGAGTTGGTTTTTTCATTTGTTTTGCTTGTTGTTTGTTTTTGTTTTTTCAGGAGGCACCAGGAACCGAACCTGGGACCTCCCATGTGGGAGGCGGGGGCTCAACTGCTTGAGCCACATCCGCTCCCTCTACTTGGTTTCTAAGGGCCCTGTATGAGTCAGGGTTCTCTATGGAAACAGAACCGACAGGAGATATCTGTAAATAGTATGAGATTTTATAAAATTGTCTCATGCAACCGTGGGGAATGCACAAGCCTAAACTGTGTAGGATAGGCTGTAAGCCAGGGGCTCCGATGAAGGTCCTGGTTGAATTCCCCAGTCGCCACTGGCTGTCTGAAGTAGAGATGGGGATTCTCTCCCTGAAATCACTTCTCCTTTTAATGCCTTCAGCTGTTTGGATGAGACGTCACTCAATGCTGACAGCAATCTCCACAGTTGATTGCAGATGTAACCGCCATCTATGCAATCAACTCACTGATGATTGAAGTCCATAAACTGCCGTTGTATTACAATTAGCCCAGTGCTTGCTTGACCAGACAACTGGGCACCATTACCTGGCTGAGTTGACACCTTAGCCTAACCATCACAGACTCCCACTCTCCGGCCCCAGACAGACCCACTCCCCACCCACGCAGTCCTCTGAGCCTGTGTGCCCTGCGCCCCTGCAAGCCTCCGCCCTCCGCCACACCTGACCACATCCAGCTTGACCGTGGTACGAAGAGACCTCACAGTGTGGTCACAGATGAATTATTTAATTATGCCTCAGTTTCCTTATCTGAAAAATGGGGGAAATTAGAGCACCAGTACTGTGGGGTTGTTAAGGTTTAATTAGAATGTGCACGTCAAGAACATGCATCCCAGGAAGTGGCTGTGCCTCAAGCAGTTGGGTGCCCGCCTACCACACAGGAGGTCCTGGTGCCTTCTAAAGAAGACCAGTAAGACAGCGAGCTGGAGCGACAGGCTGGCATGGTGAGCTGATGCAACAAGATGGCACAACTGGATGATACAATGAGATGGCACAACAAGATGACACAATGAGGAAACACAATGAGAGACACAACAAGCGGGGAACAGAGGTGGCTCAAGTGATTGGGTGCCTCCCTCCCACAGGCGAGGTCCCGGGTTTGGTTCCTGGTACCTCCTAAAAGGAAGACACGCACGCAATGAACAGACACAGAGAGCAGACAGCAAGCACAACCAACAAGGGTGGAGGGGGACGATAAATAAATAAAATAAATCTTTAGAAAACAAAAACAAACAAACATGCATCCCCTGCAAGGGGTCTGAGGCCTGAGTGGACCCCACCCACAGCAGCAGCCCAGTCTGACTCCAGACCGTATTCACCTCTTCACCATTTGAAACATACTGTTTGAATGACCACGAACCCTTTTCTGGACAGGTGTCTTGTCTCCCCATTTAGGCTACAAACATCAGACCTTACAGACAGCCACGCCTCATGCAATTCCTCGGCTCCCTCGCAGTATCCCACCCTGCAAGCACTAGGTCTGGACTGGGGCATTTTCTTTTCAGTGGTCAATTGAAATGCTTCCTCACCCTCCCGAGCCCTTTCTTTTGCGAGGGGCTTCAGGAGGAAGCCTGGAGAAAAGTTCTCCTTCTAATGCAGGCGGACAGTTTGCTCTCTAAAGAGTGAGCCTGGAGACCATCAACATTGTCATGTGTATAAATAATAAAAAAAGAAAAGCTTTCCACTAACATGACCCTCTGAGCAGCAGCCGAGCTTTAAGTGGACAGGTGAGTCCCATCGAAGTGGGATCTGGCTTCCAGTGGAACCTGCCGTCGCTTGCAAAAGGGGCCTTCCAGGAAAGGCAGGCCCGGCCTGTGGTTTCCACGAGCCCCAAGAATCCAGGCTTCCCCACCCAGAGCCCCCAAAGGTGGTGGCCAAAGGTTAATGGGCTCCAAAGGGAAGGCCAGGAGGTATATAAGTGCCCGTCAGACTAGCCAGCCACCTGAGGTCAAGCAGCGAGAGAACCCTGCAGCCCCTCTCGGACTACACTCAGCGCTGTAAGTAGCCAAAGGGGAACGGGGAGCGGTCGGCATAAGCCCCAAAGCAGAAAAGGGGTGCGAGCTGGAGCCCGGGAGCCGGTCCAGCCCAGACATCCCTCTGCCACCTTTGAAATCCTGGCTGGCCTCATAACCAGAGCCCTGAGCTGATTTCCAGGGAGCAAATGCCTGGAGGTGGAGAAAGGAGGGGCGGGGGCACAGTTCCTGGTTAGGTGGAGGCCTGTGCTGTGGGCTGCAGGCCAGGACCCCAAGCCAGAGCTCGGCATATTCCGGGGGTCCCCCTTGGCAGGGCAGCTTTGCTCTGGGCAGTTGAGCAGAAAAAGCAGGTTCTTAGCGGAGATTACACGACCTGGCTCAGTGCCACTGGGGAAGGGAGGGAGACAGGTGCCACCTCATCCAGAGCCAAACATTTGAAGGCTGAAGGCCCATCCCTCGCAGTGGAAAAGGGAAGTCAGCACCTCACGGTACAAGGAAAATCTCCCTCTCCTACTCCGAGCTTGCCAGCGCGCAAATGAACACAGGTGACATGCCAGCTGCCAGTTGGATCAAGAAAATGAGCAGCAATTGGATTTTGCCTTTATTTTTTAATTCAAAGTTTTTATTGATTCTTATGGAGTGAATTAAATGCAAGCACCAGAATGAAAAGGGATCTATAGCATCTCTGTGAAGGAAATGGTACCCCATAAATATAACGTAATCCATCTCCTCTGGGAGGGAAAGTGGGGCCCCAGAGGCTCTGCCAGAAAAGATAGTGGCAAGAGGGGAGGCATGAAGATTCGGAGCTCCCCCCATCCCAATCCCACCCTCTGTTCATCTCCCTGGGGGCCTGTACAGGTACTCAGCTTGCCAGCGGATCTTCAGTGGGTGGTCCTTCCACCCCTACCCGGAATTCATATGCAATGTATGGGGGTGTGTGGCTTTGGCCATCTGAGCCCTTGTGTCCTTGCACAGGAGTTTTATCCGGATGGAGAGAGAAAGTAGGAAGGGGGGAGGGAGAGAGACCAAGAAGACAGAGTGAGCGAGGGTGCCCCGCTTGGCAGAGGACCTTTCAGGTGACTGAGACAGGTCCTGGTGGGGAGGCAGGACCCCAGCACACAGCCCTGGAAGGTTCTCTCCAAAGGGACAGTCAGGATTCTAACTTAGAGAAGCTTGGGTGCCGGCCCAGCCCAGGGCCCCCTCCTACAGTGGCACCCAAGCTGCCCGGGGACTGGCGGAGCCTCTTTATCTGAAGCTCCTATAGTCACTCACACACACACACACAGCTGCTACAGAGGCCACCCTGGTCTCCCTTCCCTGCTCTGGGGTCTCGCCCCTGTGCCCAGCAGTCTGTCCAGCACAGGAATGCTCGTGCCCAAGACCCATCTAGCAGGCCTGGCCCCTGCGGTGCCCTCCTCCACCTTCTTGTGAGAGCAGGAGGGCAAAGGAAACACGGCTCAGGGTATTGGCAAAAGTACCAGACCTCAGAAGGCCAGGGTTCCAGCCCCCCATAGCCTTTGAATGAGTCCCTCCTCTTCCCCAGGACTCTCCCCTCCCCAGCTCTCACCTGCACCAGTGTAAGGAATCAACCAGGGCTGGCCCCTAGCCAGGCCATGCCCCCCACGGGACCATCCTGACCTGTCCCCAAGTCCATCCAGCTGACCTTCTTCCTCAAGTCTTTGCGTCCCCCATGGTCACCACATCTGCCTGTTCCCCTGGCAGAACCTGAGCCCAGAAAGCCCTGCGCAGCCCACCTGCCTGCCAGCCAGTCCAGAGGCACCCACTTCCCAGGACGCACGCGGGGGAGCCCCGCGCCCGCCGGCTCCCTGCCAGCATGAACGGCGTTCCCAGGTGCCGGCGGGCTTGCAGGGAGGACGTGCCGCCCCG
Source organism: Cabassous unicinctus (assembly GCA_029593785.1). NCBI lineage: Eukaryota > Metazoa > Chordata > Mammalia > Cingulata > Chlamyphoridae > Cabassous > Cabassous unicinctus. Next base: position 20,042 of record JAQZBX010036988.1, on the reverse strand, counting down.
TTGTTGCACATGCTGGAGCTGGGGAGGGACTTGTTCCAGAATTCTCCCCCCAGAGGGATGGGGCCACCTCTCTCAACTTTGGGCTGCTGCTCCGGGCTGCATTTTTCCACATCCAGCTCTGCCTTTGGATGGGCAGAAGGTCTTGGTCTTTTCCCCTGCAGACCTGGGGGCTTGGCCTGGTGCTCCCAGGGTCATCTGAGCAAAGATTTATTTTTATTTATTTATTTATTTCCGCCCCCCTGCTTGCCACTTGCGCTCACTGTCTGCTCTCTGTGTCTATTCGCTGTGCGTTCTTCTGTGTCTACTTGTCTCCCTTTGTTGCGTCATCTTGCTGCGTCACACACGGGCACAGGCCATCAGGTATCCGCCGATGCGGGCCAGCTTGCCTTCACCAGGAGCCCCTGGGAATCGAACCCGGGGCCTCCCATGTGGTAGACGGGAGTGCAATCGATTGAGCCATATCCGCTCCCCCTCACCCCCACTGCCTTTTTGTCATCTCAATCAGCTCAGGGGAGCAGGGAGAGCCCCGAGAGCTTGGGACATAGTTCTGTTGGTAACCTAGGAGTCCTTTCTCTAGTGATGAGGTCTCTCCAGATCATGAATCCAGCTGACCCCAGAAGACCCCACCCGCAACTAAGAAAAGGGTTGACAAGTGGGGTGAGTGATAGGGAACTGGGTTGCCTTTTCCCAGGCCCTTGGTCAGTAGTCATGGCTCTGGGGCATAGAGGGTGCTCAGAGCTCATCTGATAAAGCCTCGACACCAGGCCCAAGTCCAGAGAGGCTAAGTGGTTTGCTCAAGATCACACAGCTTCGGGTGGGGTGTGGATCAGAACCGAGGGCTCCTGCCTCCAAGGGCAGCCATCCACCACTGCACCCTAAACTTGGTGACTAGGGCCCCTTGTCATTGTCCAGCCCCAGGATGGTGTCCTGCAAGGTTGCGGCCGTGCTACTGGTGGTGCACGCGGCTGCCATGCTGGCCTCCCAGACAGAAGCTTTTGTCCCCATGTTCACCTACAGCGACCTCCAGAGGATGCAGGTAAGAAATGCCTCCCAGCTGCCCACCTGCCCTCCCTCCACAGACATAGCCCAGCTGCCTCCCAGCCCTGCTGACCGCCGAGGGGGTGTCAGCCTCACTAACGCAGAAGTCTGCCTGTGTCTAATGAACCGTGCCAGTGACATCAGGATGAGCTGGAGAACCAGGACCTGAGATAATGCCCCACTCCAGCCGTCTCCCTGCCCACTTTCACTCCCCCTGTAGCGTAAAAGAGAAGTGTCAGCGTTTTCTATGGGCATCATTTTTTCCCTACCCCTGCCCATCCTTTGAAGAAAATGTCCAATGGACAAGCCAGTAAATATTTACGGAGCACCTCTGCTGTACCAGGCAGCATCCTGGGTGGCAGGCCAGAGCATGCAAAGAAAGCTAAGATCTTCCCCTTGTCTTCAGTGGGCAGGCCGGGAGCCAAGACATAAGCATAGGAAAAATTAGCAATAGAAGACAAAAGAGAGATGTCACAAGGCAGGACAAGATTAATTGTCCAATAAATGATGTTGATCATAAGTGTTCAGAGGAGGGAGAAATCGCTGTGGGCTGAAGCTTGTTTGGAAGCCTGGGGAGGAAAAGGTGAAACCTGAGTTGGGGGAGAGGGATAGGGTGGGAGGAATTGATAGGAGCAAATGCCTGGAGGGGGGAAAGAAGGCAGTTTCCATGAAATGCTGGCATAAGCCACCTTCTCTTTAGCACTCGAAAGGAAACGAGGCAGGCCCAATGGAACTAGGGCAACGGGGCCTGATGAAAGCAGACTGCTGGTGCTGCCTTCCTTTTACCCTGCACTTCAATGGATTTTGAGTGTCTGTGCAGGCACATGGTTCTCTTTAACCCCAGAGGAAATGGGACTTTCACATCCCACCTGTCTGAGACCAAGGATCCAACAGGGATAAACACATGAAGTGAGTTCTGCTGGGAGGCTCTCGTGGCCCTGCGGTTGAGCCTGTCCAATCTGCTCTGTGTCCAGGACAGGTTTCCAGAGACCCTGAGAACGGGGTCCTCTGCAGAGACCAGGCTGAACCCAGCTCCCCTTCTTCAGAGTCAGAAATGGAAACTGACGGAGGAGATGCAGCAGGCCTTCCGACCACCTTCCCCTATGCTGGTTCACTCTCCCGAGATGACCGGTTGTTCTAGAATCACCCTATCTCAGGGCAGGCCAAGAGCAAAATCCCAAGAGTGTCATTAGAGAAACCACAGGAATGGGGTGTATCTGATCTCAGTGCTGGGGGACCTGGCAATCAGGAATGCTGGCAAGATCTGGGGCAAACAGAAAGAGTCAAACTCAATAGAACATAAATGAGCAGAATGGCAACCCAGGGACACTTGGCATTAATCTGCTCCCTGGTTTTTCTCCTCCTAGTCACCAGGCACCAGGATTTTTATGAAGAAGCTGCAGACTCCTTCCTCCATAATTCATCTCCCTGTCTTGCCTCTTATAAACCACCTCCCACGGTCTCCAAGTTCCCGGGCCACCCCACGGAGCCCGCACGAGCTATGCTGTCTTACCACCTTTTTTATAGGCTCTCTGCTAAGAAAAACGTGTTTCCATACTCAGTATGCACAACTTAATTTTAACTTAATTAACAGTAGCAACCTGGGTGCAATGTTTTACCTACGAAGGAACGGAGTCTTCTTCACCTTGACCTCTCTGTGGGGAACTCCGAGGGGGCATTCTTGAGCCACTGTGTCTGTCCTCATGGAAGTAGGGGCTCTTTTGGTCCATGGGGAGCTCAGGCAGGCTAGGGGCCATCAGAGAGGGTTAAGGGAGGGCAGGTTTTGTGCAGTTTGATGCTGTTTCCCTAGGAGAAGGAGCGGAACAGTGGGCAAAAGAAATCCCTGAGTGTGCAGCCCAGGTCCGAGGAGGCCACTTCTCTGGACTCTGTGGTGCCCATGGAGGAAGAAGGAAGCCAAATCATCAAGGTGAGTCATCCTGGGGACAGTGCAGAGAATTGCAGCAGGGGATGGTTCCCCGGGCTTGGGAAGGAAGCAGGGCTTGCCAACCACAGAGCCGGCCACAGAATGTTCTAGAATATAGCAATGAACAAGACATTCGGGCAATGAGATGAACAAGAACAAGGAGACAAATACTTTTAGGCACCAAATAGGGTAATATGATGGAGAGTGACTGGGTGGGGCTTGGGGTGGGGGGAGGTCACTGCTTTGGCTGGGGGAGGGGTCCGGGAAGGCGTCTCTGAGCAGATGGCATTTGATTTGAAAGTTTAGTGATGAGGCAGAGACTTCCATGCAAAGAGCAGGAGCAGAGCATGCCAACAGATGGGACAGCTGGCACAAAGGCCCTGCTCAGGCTGCACCTGGGACTGGGGCATGAGGAGACAGGGCGAGAGGCGGTCAGTAGGGCCAGTTCAGGCATGGCCTGGTGGGCCAGGCAAGACGTCTGGGGAAGGGACCTGATCTGACTTAGAAAGATCCTGGCAGCACGCGTGGAGGCAGGACACCAGTCGGGAGGCAGCTTCTAGGAGAGGGACGACAAGATCACCAGCAACTCTGCCCCGCAGCCAGGAACCAGGGAGGCAGCCACCAGTGTCAAGACCCAGGGGCTGCCTCATTGAGCACCACGTGAGGACGCACGGCTGGAGAGAGCCTTGAGGTCGTCCAGTGCAGCTCTTTAATGTCACAGACTCATTTATTCACACAATGATTATTTACTGATCCCTCGCTACGTGTGAGGCAGTTCTCCAGGCACTGGAGTAGGGTGGTGAACAAAACAGACAAGATCACCTGCCATCGTGGAGCTCATAGTCCAGCGAGGAAGACAGACCACGAACAAGAGAAATAAGCAAACTCTCTAGTATGTTAGGTATAGTATGATGGGTGCTATGGAGGAAAATAAAACCGGGAAAGGAGATGGGGCAGGGTTGCAATCTTAAAGAGGGTCATCAGAGAAGCCTTCATAAGAAGATGGTTTTCATGCAAAGACCTGACGAAAGTGACAGGTTAACCACAAGGATGTCTAGGGGAAGGGCAGCCCAGGCAGAAGGGAAAGCCAGTGCAAAGGCCCTGCGGCAGAGCAGACCTTGCAACATTCAAGGAAATTGAAGCCTGTGGTAGGTGCAGGTTGGGGGAAGGAAAGTCAGGAGGTCAGACCGGACCTGTAAACTGAGACGCCAGTTGAGTATCCAAGTGGAGATATTGCACAGGTGGTGAGTATACAAATCTGAAGTTCAGGAGGGAGATTAGAGTCATCAGCAATTAGATGGAACTTAAAGCCAGGACTGGGCCAGATCCCTGAGGGAATGGTCTGGGTAGAGAGGGCTGAGTGTGGGGCACTCACATGTAAAGGGGCCAGGGAGATGAGGAGACTGACATCCAGAGAGGAGAAGGTCTTGCCCAAGGTCACACAGGAAGCAGGGCAGAGTCCAGCCCTGATGCCACACCCTGCCAGGCCACCATCTGTTCTGGCTACAAATAGCGAGGTCAGGCATGTGCCCGAGGAATGACCTCCAGTGCAGTCACCGCACTCAGCAGGGTGGGGTTCCTTTCCTTCCCCATGTCTGCTATGACCTCTTTGGGCTCATGAGGGGGAGCCGGGAGTGATTCATGCCATTGGCATGGGGGCGCTCACCCAGAATTGCCCCCTAAATGCCCCCAAGGCAGAGTTTAAGGCACTAACTCCAAGGTTTCCATGGAAGGTCACAGCCAACGTAGCATCCTTCTCCAGGGAGGCTTGGGGTGAGGCATCTCTCATCCCTATTGGATCTCCCTGGAGCCATGATACACCAGGTCTGGTGGTCCTGTATGGCTCACCCAGTCTGGCCTCCTCTTTTCTTAAAGCGAGGAAACTGAGAGCCAGAGACAGGCTTTGCCACAGCCAGGACTGGACCCAGAGGTCCTGCAAGTGCTTCTGCAGTTGCCCTTCTTCAGGCAACCCGAGACCTCCCCCCCCGCCCCCACCCCGAGTCTAGCAGGCAGCCCCAAGCCCATTTCCCACTTGCGGGGAGCCAGGTGGGAGCAGGGGGTACAGGCCCTGGGACTCCTCTAACGTGGTTTGTGCAGCAAGACCACTGACCCAGTGGTTCTGGGGGTGAAGGCATAACTGGTCAGCCCCGCTGGTTCTGCATGGGGCCAGAGCAGCCTCTCCTGGTGGAGAGCCTCCACACAGCACCCCTGGGGTCCAGATCGTGACCCCGCAGCGTGAGAGGCAGTGTAGCCTGCTGGCCACCAGGCCCCCTGGGTTTAATGTCGACTCCCTCTGCTACTTACTACCGGTGTGGCCTTGAACAAGTTATTTGACCTCTTTGTGCCTCGGTTTCCTCATGTGCAAAATGGGGGCACTAAAACGTCCTACCTCATAGGGTAATTGAGAAGCTTAATATTGTAAAGCACTTAGATCCACGCCTGGCACATGGTAAGGCTCTATCATATTAGCTAGAATTATTGGGGAGGGGGCTTGAGTTCCCTCCCCATGTGGAAAGCCAGTGGCTCCTGCCAACTGCCCGGGCTGTTCCAGCTTCCCCTGCAGGGAAAGTTTGCTTCCCCTCCCTGCAGGTCTCGGCTGCTCCCAGGATCCAGCCCCCTGGTTAGAGACGGGGATGAGGGGACGTGCCAGGATTCCCAGACAGCCCCAGAGGCTCAGAGGGTGGGGAAGCATAGGGCTGGCTGGAGCAGCTCCCGGTGGGTCTCCCTGCCACCTGTAGGGCACCGAGGGGTTAACAGCGCTCTCCACGCCTCCCCCTTCTTGTTAACTCTGCCTTATTTCACAGCTGACTGCTCCTGTGGAAATTGGAATGAGAATGAACTCCAGGCGGCTGGAAAAGTACCGGGCAGCCCTGGAAGCCTTGCTGAGCCAAGTGCTGCTGTCCACCCAGAACGGTACGGGGAGGGCTGGGTGTCTGCGGCTTGGGCCATGTCCTCTGCCCACCCTGGTGTTGATATTCCAGGCGCGCATCTGAGCAGGGTTTGGGGACCGCAGTTTGTTTTTCTGCCTTACACTTGAGAACATTAAGCTGTCTTCTCCCAAGGGTGCACCCCCAATCTCCGAGGGGCACCTGATCTCAGAGCTGGTGGCTGGGGAGGCCAATTCCCCAACAAGAGGCACCTCAAGCCTCTGCCTCGAGGGCTCGGTCCCTCACATGCCTTTCTGGTAGGCGGCCACAGCAAATCAACACACTCCCCCCTACACCTCCCCCTGCTCAGATATCTTCATTTCCTTTCCTAAACGCCACCAGGCTGGGTGATTGCCCTGAAGGAAACCCTGGCTACAGTGCGGCCACAAAAGCCTTCCTTTCTGCAAATCGAAGTCCGAAGTCCCATTTGGCCTTACCCAGGTCAAGGTCTGCCCCAGTTCCAAATGCAAAGCTAGTTCTTGTCTGACAGTCACTAATTACTTCGTGTGGTTCCCCGGGAGGAGAGGGGAGAGATGGGGAGGAAGAATGGTTAGAGATGGAGAAGCTGGGAGGTTAAATGACTTGCCCCCGGCTACAGAGAAAGCTGGAGGTAGAGCTTCTAGGTGCCTTGCAAAACCTCCCGGCTCCCCCCAGGCTGCAGTCCGCCTTGGATGCACCATCCCCACCCCCCCAACCTCAGATCTGCAGGCAAATTTCAGAAAGCGGTTTCATAAGCGGACATGCTGACACGACCGATCTGCAAACCTCCTTTGCTTTTCCCCAGCAGCTGAGTGACCTGCCAGCTCCTGGGAGAAGGTGGACAAACCTGGGAGCCCCCTCCTGCCCCAGTGAGGCCCCAGAAAGCTGCACGGCCCATCAGCTACACTTGGAAGGAAAACACCTTCTCGGAAGCAAATCCCTTTTCGGCAAATAAAGTGTGAAATATACAGAGATGACTCTTTAATTTAATATTTTAATTTCTAAAGGCCAAACTCAGGTCATGAGAAAAGGGGAAAAAGATAAAGCTCAGAGGGAGTTGGTCATAAATGGTGCAAATGTTAGCAAAATGGGTGCCTTTTGTAAAGTCTATGTTTAAATATTAACTTGGACCCACAGAAACAGAAGTTTCGTGCCAGCCCTTCCATTACAGGGGAGGAAACTGAGGCCCGAGAGATGGCATTTTTCTGCCCACAAACTGAATCAGTTAGCAGCGCAAGGACTGGAATTCAGGACTCCTGAATCCTGGCCTGTTTTCCATTTTGCTGATGAGTTTGAGGTCTAATGAATCACAGGATTTTAAGGCCTCTGCACTCAACCCCTTGCTGAGTAACTTCCAACCAGTCCTTTAACCTCAATGAGCCTTTGCAAAAGCAAGGTGGTAATATCTGCCTTGAGATCTGGGGACGGAGGTACCAGTAAAGAGCAAATTACTATTATTATTATCACCCTGTGACTAGGTGCTCCAGCATCTGCAGCGAAATTACAGAGCCAACCCACTTATTTCTGCCTTCTAAACAAAACTGGATGGAGATTTCATTCTAATTTAATTTAACACTAATGAATGTTCATTTATTTATAAACCGGGGCCATATAGGAACCTCTGTCCATAGGTTACCAGCAATTAGTGTCCATTCTGTATGTCCAACCACAGTGGGGGCTTCACTGTAGAAAGTAGCTACTAGAAAAAAGAAAAAAAAAAAACAAAAAACGACCCAACCCTGGGGTGCTTCAAATGCTCCCGAGGAACATCCAAACTCTACGTGGGACCCAGACCCACCCGCCGCACGTCCACATGCTTTTCCAATGCACATACTGATCAGCCCAAGCGCAGCTGCAGGTTCCCGGGAAACGCTGCCAAGACGCGGGGTAATAAATGGAGGGAGGGCTGCAGCAGGGCATGCAGGGAGAGAAAGGAGGAAAAGACACAGGAGTCTATAAAGCATGCGATGGGAGGAACTGCAGCCAAGAACGCCTCCTCGCCCTTCCCAGTTCCACCACGCCAGTTCCCTCCATTATCTGTAACATGCTCCAAGGAGCAGAAAAACAAATGCTCACTGCCTCTTTCCAAGCGGTAAGAGATTGCGTGTCCTCTCCATACCCTCTGCTCACACCCACCCCTAGAGTGCAGCTGCCTTCCACCGTTACCGGCCGGGGGTGCCCATCTCTGGGGCTGCGGCCCTGGTACCCTCTGGGGAATGTTCCCTTATATCCTGGGGACTGAGCAGCAGCCCTGAAACAGGAAGTGAGATCCCTAAGACGTTTCACCCCAGGTGGCACACATTTTTTAAAAATAGGAATTAGTTCAGCGGCTGCTGTACCTGGGAAGCGCTGTTCAAAGCCCAGAGCTGCGCCGTCTTGCCCTCATCCAGCGGCCTCTGACGTGCTTCTCTGTAACAAGCAGCAACGGGGACCCAGCCACCACCCATGTCTGTCTGCACATGGTCCCGGCAGGCTGTTCAGGTTTGTTGGCTCCTTCTCTCGTTTTCTTCCACCTGCCACTGTTGGATTTCTTATGATCAACTCAAATAATTCTTTTTTGCCAATGAGTCCCTCCAGTTTCCAGGACAGCGGACCCGATGGCTTCCGGGACCCACACATCCCTGGGAGAAATTAAAATCAGGGGGTTGGGGAGGACTCTGAACAGAGCCAAGAGGAAATGGCCACGTCTCCCACAAAACAAGAAAAGAGGGACATACTGCTGGTCACAGCTATAGAATGAGCAGACCAGAAACCAGCCAGCTCCAGAGGTAGGGAGAGTGTCCAGACAACCAGTGTGGCAGTTGGATATTACTTATGAATTCCAAAAAGAGACATTGATTATGTCTGTAAACTGGTCTGTTCCTCTGGGCATGATACCATTTGATTGTATTAGATTCCAAGGTTTTACATTTAATTATGTTAAGATTAGGGCTTTGATTCAACCACATCATTAGGGCGTGCAGGGTTGCGTCCCCGCCCCCTTGGTGGGCTATATAAATGGACACTCACTCAAGGAGACAGAAGAAGATACACAGGAATAGAGAGCGCTCCATACACACAGAAGAGGAGAGAACTTGATCCTGGGTCCCGGGAGAGAGATAAGCCATTCACCTGATAGTTTGCAGCTGAACAGACCAGAGCCCTAAACAGCTAAGGAGGCCTGGAAAGAAACCAGCCCTCCAGCCTACAGCTGAGATCAGAAGAAGCTGGGCCTATGGAGCCTTAAGAGAGAGGAAGGCTGAACCCTCGCAGATGCTGCCTGCCATCCTGCTTCAACACATGACAAAAGACTTGGGTGAGAATAGTAACCTTGAGTTGGACTCTTTAGGGCCTTGTAACTGTAAGCTTTTACCCCAAATAAACATCCTTTATAAAAACCAACAGATTTCTGGTACTTTCCATCAGCACCCCTTTGGCTGACTAATACAACCAGCAAGACTGAACAGTGAGTGGTTCAGATAAACCTAATATCCCACTGAGGTTTATCTAGCAAGATCTGCAAGAAGCTCTCCGATACCTGGCAATTAAGGATAGTTACAGATTACCCTGTCTTCATTTGGGATATACTTTACACTTAGCAGGACCACAAGTAATTATAGGGCAACACCTGAAGTTAGCTTCAGAAGTTGGAGATGATGAGGTAGTTTCTCAGTAGCCACATCGGTGTGATTTTGTAATTACTGAGCTATGTGGATGTGCCATGAAATTGAATAGTTAAAAGCAAAGAGTAATTGCCTCGTATCCCTACTCTGTAATTTAGTATAATCTAATCATGGACAAAGCCCAAAAGAAAATGTTCTGAAAGCATTACATTTTTCTTCATACACAATTTGTTATTGACATCGTGTAATGTATTCCATTGCCTCTAAAGGAACGCTTACCCACAGATATGAAAGAGTGAGAGTCTAAAAGAGTGAGCGTTTCATTTCATTTTCAGCAGATTATGAAAAGCGGGTAACATAACTGCCCATTAAACCCATTGGGGCGTTTCTCTGTGACTCTTTATTTGCCCCCTTCATTGATACAGCCCAAACCCAGAGGGAGATGAAAAACACGACCCTCCTCTTCCACGGGGGACTGAGACCAGGCAATGAGAAGTTGAGTTGTCCTCGGGTAGGGGCAGGGGTCATTGCAGTAGAAATCTGAGCCCCAAATGGCACCCATGTTGTCCCCCCTCCTGAGCCACATTCTCCCCTTGCTCTCCCCAGGTTGATGTCGCCAATGAAGTTTGATTCCAAGGAAGGCCAGAATAGCTGAGAGGGATGTGCGAGGCCCACGATGGGGTGGGTCAAGGATGAGTCCACGGTCCCCAAGCACCTTTTAGGTCCTGATAAACATGTGCAGGGCTTTTTGCAGAAGGAGCATGGAACCCACTAAAAGATTGATGGCTGTTTTTATTATTAGGCTCTGCTGAGAGAGAGTGAGGTCAGCAGGGATTCAGAGCATCCTTGGAGCAGCCCCTCACCTCTGCTAAATGTGTGGATGTGGTTACCACATAGATTTAGACATTGGAGCTTGTTTTTCCTCTTTTGCCTTTAATATTTCAGGAGGAATGACCACAGCCTGAGCTGCTCACCTAAAAAATCCCTACAATAAAGTGATGAAAAAAAAAGAGGGCACGCAGGGCAGCCGTTGACGTTGCAGGGTTGCCCTTTTCTTTAAAACGTGCGTTCCCATCATCAGGGTCCAGAGACACACAAAGTTACACTCGAGAGCCCCGAAAGGGCCTCGTGTGCAGCTGCCGACAAGGGGCGGCAGTGGCAAAGACGCAACTGAGGTCGAGGAGGCTAAACGGTTTGGTGGAGGACGTGTGCGGGGATGGTTGTGTGGAGAAAAATTTAAAAAGCAAAAAACCGGCCTTACTAAAGTGGGTCAAGGGGCCTTGGGGGTGGAGAATGTTGATGGAGGACTAGGAGGCACTGAAAACCCAGGGAAGGAGCAGCACTGGCGCCAGAAGTTTGTGAGGAAAACGGAGAGGCTGGCGACTTGGGAGGAAGCACTGATTTGTGAGGCTTCTTGGCTGTGGGGTCAACAACCATAGTTGGGTAGGGCGGGAAAGGGAAGCACTGAAGGGCAAGGGCGCTGGAAGCAGTTGGCATTGCCTGGGTACCTGTGCACGCCACCCCAAAGGCTTGTTAGACCCAACCAGACATGGCCGTCGCTGGCCAAGAGCCGCTGTGGAGGCCAAAGGATGGGCCTGGGAAACAAGGGAGGCAAAAGGCCACTGCTGCAAACATGATGGGTTCCAGGCTAGAGGGAAGGTAGCGGGGTTCACAGGGGAGACGGCGGTGTCTCGCGGCCCCAAACACAAGGAGAGCTGACAGAGCCCACACTATGCAGCACCGCGGAGGGTGGCTCCACTTCAGTACATGCTTTTTAAATTGCGCTGAGATCCGTTGCGATGAAATAGAACATAACTCTGTGGAATGCTGTAACATTAACTTTGTTTAAGCATCGGTTTCAAACCCTCTTAGAATACACAGGGCTAGTATTGAGGCAGAAAGGCTCATTCTTTTATATATTGAACCGCACAGCTGCAAGGAGTTGCACAAATGTTACCAACTCATTTGTCATGCAAACAGTGCTTCAGAAAGAAATAAAATACTATTATGTGGTATATGTGTTAGGCAATCACTATATCAAATTCATGGCATTCCGTGCAAACACAGGCACAGAAAAGGAAAACAACACTTGGTGAGAGAAATCGCACCACATGGGAGCAGCTAAGTCGTGGGAGATGGGAGGCTAACAACGGAAGCCCGAACAAACCGAGGCTATAATTTTCCCAGCCACTGTGGCCAGTGTGGAATGGTAAAGCAAGTGGCAGGAATGCAAAACACTGGCAGAAGGTCATTGCCAGGGATCCAGGGAGGACAGAAGGAGGCAAGGTGAAGAATAGGTGACGAGCCTTTGGGGGCAGAGCTACAGGAAGATCCCAGGAAGGAGGGGGCATGCAGGGAGGGGAGAACTCGATGGGAGGGGTAGAAACGGACTGGAAGCTACAAGACTGGCATATAAATGTTTGAGAAAGGGAGCTGATGAAGGATATGGAAGGAATACAAAGAGGGGGAGGGAAGTGGCAGGAAGACTATGAACTATAGACCTCCTTCCATTTGCCACCACGCTCCATGCTTCCTTCAGGGGTTTCCTGCTAAGAGCCTGCATGTAACCAAATGGGAGCTCTGGGGGACACTACACAGCACTGAGGCTACAGAGATGTAGGTGAAGTATAAATACTTATGAGCATGTGCCAGGCACTGTTCTAAGTACCCTGCACAAATTTCCTCTTCTAATCTGCATAGCACCTTTATGAGGTTTCTAGCAAACAGGTAGAAATGTTAATTGGAGCTAATAGTGGTTGAGTTGGGATTGGAAATGAAACGTTACTCCAGAGTTCATGTCTTAAACCACAAGTGACAGCAACAAGACTGTGTCTCTGAGGCTTCCCCTATCCATCTCTCTCTATGAAAACCACCACTATCCAGCCACACAGCCTCCTCTGAGAAGCCAGGCTGGAGCTCCTTGACAGCCACTTGTATCCTAGGGCAGGCACCTGCATGGTGCTCAATGTGGGCCAGGAGAAGAGAGGCCAGCCAGCCATGACTCAAAGTCAGGAGCGAGTCTCGGAGCATGCCTGAGGTCTACTCCATCACCTAAACACAACCCTTCCTTGGGCACAGAAGGGGTCGTACAGAGAGATGGATGCTCCCATCTCCCTACTCTAGGCAGTGGCTTGTCTTTCACCATTAAGTAATTCACCCATTAATCAACACGACTTTATTGAGTGCTTACCACATGCCAGGGATCAAGCTAGGGGTCGAGGGTTTAGCAAAAAATACCTTGGGGTCTTACAGATGCAGTGAAAGTCAGAGGTGGAGTTGGGAGGGAAAATAAACAAAACACAACAATATCCCTATCTATAGATATCTATCATCTATTTATATCTATCTACTACCTACCTATCTATCTATTCAACTAATCATCCATCCATCCATCCAATCTTTATTTACATAGCTATCGCGCGTTTGCAAGCCCTCCGACCTCCCCAACATGGCGACCTGAAGGCCGACTCAGACCGCCTCATCATGGCCGGCCCGTAAGACAGGCGCCGACCTTCCTAACATGGCGGTCTCAGCCGACCTCTTCATCATGGCGCGGGGCCCCGCCCGCTCCGTTGCGTCCGCCGGCGGGAGCAGTTCCGGGTACGGTGAGCACCGGGGGCGGGCTGGGGGCGGTGTCCTGGCCATGGCCGGCCTGTCGGACCTGGAGTTGCGGCGGGAGCTGCAGGCCCTGGGCTTCCAGCCAGGACCCATCACCGACACCACCCGGGACGTCTACCGCAACAAGCTGCGCCGCCTGCGGGGCGAGGCCCGGCTGCGAGGCGAGGAGCGCTTGCGGGAGGAGACCAGGTCTCGAGGCGAGGAGCGGCTGCGGGAGGAGGCCCGGTTGCGGGAGGAGGCGCCGCTGCGCGCCCGGCCCGCCGTGGGCTCGCTGCGGGCAGAACCCTGGATCTCCCCGCCAGCTTCGGGCTCGGCCTACGCGACCTCTGGGGCCTACGGCGATCTCGGGGCCTCCGCCGCTTCCTGGCCTGGGAGCCGCGGCCTCGCCTACCCCGCCCGTCCCGCGCCTTTCAGGCGCCGCTCCTCAGCTCGGGCCAGCTCTGAGGAGGACGACGACCCCCGGACGCCCGACAGGGCCAAGCCGGGCCTCGGGGTCCGCCGCTGGTGGGCCGCGGCCCCGGCGCGGCTGCCCTCCGGCCTTCTGGGCCCCGACCCGCGTCCAGGCCTGCGGGCGACGCGAGCGGGCTCTGTGGGTGCGGCGCGAGCCCGGCCCGAGGCGGGGCGGCGGCTGGAGCGCTGCCTGTCCCGGCTTCTGTTCTGGGCCAGCCTGGGGCTGCTGCTCGTCTTCCTGGGCATCCTCTGGGTGAAGATGGGCAAGCCCTCGACGCCGCAGGAGGCGGAGGACAACAGTACGTCCCGGGCCGGCGCAGGGAAGGGCCAAGGGGGCGCGTGTGTCCGCAGGAACCGCCACCCGTTCCTCCCAGAGCCAGGCCGCACACTCCCCGGCCCTGCCTATTGCCTCTGGCGTCTTCTCACCTCCACACCTGCACTTTACCTCCGCCAGCTATGGGAGGAGAGGGCCGGGTTTCCGCATCTGTAATTTCTGGCTTCACTTCCCCCTGTTCTTGCTTTCTGCTCTAGCCTTCCCTTCTAATCAGCTTCCTTTCAACCACGTGCTGAGAGCAATCTTCATTTGCAGTTATTTACCCCCAACTTTTGTTTTTCCCTCTTTTAGAGAAAACCACACCCCCTTTTAACAGACATGTCCATCCCCATCCCTTTTTAGTCCTTTCTCCCGTTTGGATCTCTCGCTCATGCACACAGTGCCCATTTGAAGGCATCCTAGATTTCACCATCCACAGATGGGATCTGGTTGGGGTCCCAGCTTTGCAGCACCAAAAAGGCTAAGTGCCTTTTTGTCGAAAGGAGATTACACTAGCCCTGCCTATGAGACAGGTGTGGAGGCACCTTTTAAAGAGCTTAGACAGATATAAAAGGAGAGGCGTTACTGTTTGCAGCACCCTCATAGAGTGTGTTACGAGAGGGTCCTGTGATTCAAGAACATTACCAGCCATGCTTCCATCCACATCTAGTTACATGATTAGACATGCTAATAAGAGATCTGCAGGATACAGTATGTCTCCTGGATGGCTGAGGATTTGTGTGTTTACTGAAAGGGATTTGCCTCTCTGCTTAATTGCAGGCTCTAGTCTAACAGGAAACAGACATCGTTTTCTTTTAAATGTAAGCCTAAAGTGACACTGCAGTTCGCCAACTTTAGTAATCTTTGCAGAGCATGATGATCAATTCTGTGTGATTAATGCTGCCTGTTCCCAGCCTCGAGCCAAGGCCACATCTTTCCACTCCTAACAGGAACAGCCAAAACACAGGGGAAAGTTAAATTATGCCTTAGCTGTTGAGCAGATGGATGTTTGGGTGTACGTACAAGTTTGTGGAGACAGGAATTGCAAACTTGTACAGATAACCAAGTAATTTCTCACCTGGGAGCAGTTTAACCAGGTGAATAGGATACCGACCTGCTAGGGAAATTAAGCAGACTTGGAAGTGTCATGGCACCAAACCAGTTCTGCAACTAACTGGTGAGATCAAACAGTATCACTCTTCTACTCACCACTGAGAAGCTTTAAGCCACCAGCTCTTGGATATATACTAGAATTTATCTGGAGTTCCCTTCCCATGATGAGATTAATCTCTAACACATCATTGTTGGCAATTTACAAACTGTAAATTGCATATTGTCTTGTTTGAGTTTACAACAGTCCTTGAGTTAAGCAGGGAAGGCTTTTTTCTAACCCCATTTTACAGATGAGGAAATAGAGGTTCTGAGTGGTTAAGTCAGTTGTCCAAGATCCCATGGTTAGTCATTTTCAGCTGGGATTAGGATCCAGATGCTCTCGTTCTTAATCCGGGATCAGGGAAACCCTTACATTTTACTGTCTGCACCTTTAAAGTGCCTCATTTAGATGACATCTTTTCATTCCCCACCCTTGTGTCGGTAATGTTTTACTTCCTCTGAATTTTGAGAGCAATCTCTTTTACCCCTTTCCTCAACCCACACTTTTAATCTCCTCTGTGTTTCTTTTCTTGGTCTCAGTGAAATTATTGCCAGTGGACTGTGAGAGAAAAGCAGATGAGGTGAGTTTGAGTTTCTCTAGCTTTTATTATTCCCCCTGAGGATGTCAGCCTCCATTAGGAAGTAAACTTTCCCAGAAAAAGATCATAATAGGATATTTTCAGGGAGTACTTCCTGTAATGTACCAGAGTCACATCGTGTTCTGTGATGTTTGTGTCAGACTCAATTGTGGCAGTGAAGGAGTACTTGAAATACAGAGAATTGAATGCCTAAGATCCAACCCTGTGCTTGTTAGAGAAGCTCTTCCATCAACTGTAGCATTGGGACTTTGATCTTCTGCCTGTGTCAGTCTAGGAGGACACTGTGGGTTGTTGTTGAAGGACCTCTCAAACTCTCTGGCTTCAGCAGGAAAGGCTGGCAACTTTTAAGCGTCAGGAAGCCAGGCTCTCAATTCCACATTCTCCTCTCCAGTGCCCAGTAGTGCATCTGTGGCTCTGAAAATGCTGTTCTGATTTGAAACATCATGGGGTGGGGGCAGGGGGTGAGAGGCGGTGTTTTAAATACATCTTAAGGGGAATTAGCCCTCTTAGTCTATGTTTACATTTGTTCTTTGAAGCACTAATGTTCCCTACAAATAATATTTGGGAAAGGCGAGCCACCCCATTCATTTATGCATCATGAAAGCAGCATTAGCGAGAAGATGGGCTGCACGGTACTAGGTGATAGTCTGGGGAAGATACGAGGCAGTAAATTTTCAAGTCATAAATCCTACCAGGAAGAGTTTTGTGCTGCCAGAGGGCATGACTTAGTAGTCCAGTTATTAAGTGTGCAATGCCAGGCCTCCCCGAGCCTTTGGTTAACAGCTCTGGAGACTGGAAAAGGAACAGCATGTGGTCACCTTGGACGCCCCCTCACTAACTCTTACCCAAGTTAACAAGCAGGCATCCTGGTGCAGCTAACCAGTTTTATTTCTCTTTGGCTTCTGGTGTGCTTTACTACATTCATTTATTGCATTCATCCACCAACTGTCTTTGCTTCCCAATTGTTTTGTATAAAACACATTCATAATAAGTTCCAGCTCATTTTCTTATAAAAATCCCAGTTGATGATTAGAGGAAGTCACCCAGGAACACAGGGGACCAGAGGAGACTCTAGAATTTTGAAGACTGAAAACAAAAACAGGAAGAGAGAATTTTGCTGTAAGACTTCCCTGGTGGTGTTAGTTGTATTGATCTTTCATTAGAAAAGGTTTCTCTTGTTTTTATTTCCTGGTCCTTCACATCTCCAAGTACATCAGACCCACCACCAAACGAAACATTGGCTCCCTGGCCCTCCTCTGAGCTGGATGCCCGACGCTCACGGCCCCACTGAGCAAGCCCAGACAGGCACAGTCCAGGTGCTGCCTCAGGCTGTGCTCAGAGCAGGCTGGCATCCAGCACCTGCCGCACAGACCCTTGGTAATTGAGGAGCTCCCTGGTTCAGAGCCACGTCAGAACATCGAAAGACAGGGCCTGAGCCATAGTAGCACAGCTTTCATTGAGATATGATTTCCTAGGATGCTCAGCCTTGGAGGGCAAGCACAGGAGCAGATGGGTCAGGAGGTGCTTGGCCTTTGTGAGTCCGTTGCTGAAGGTGATGCCTTGCGTGGCTCCAGGCATACCCTGAACTCAGGCAGGCCTTTGAGTTCCCAAGTATGTGTTCTTTGCCAGCCATCAATGACTCCGTGACACTTTGTATTTTGTTTCTGCCTTTGTGCTGCTGAGAATGCAAGAGACAGGCTGGGAGTGGGTGTGTTGTCTTAATCAGGCCGTCTTGGTTGTCTGGCACCTTCTGTCCCCCAGTTTCCTTTTAGGTGGTATCGGCCCTGCTTTGCCTCCATGTCCATGAGTTTGGGACAGTGTTGTTACTGCTTTTTTCTGGTGGTGACAGTAATAGATGTTTATTGTAGAAAATATGAAAAATTTAAAAGTACAAAGAAAAGAAAAATCACCCATGATTCTACCACCTAGATAATCACCATTAACGTTTTGGGGGCATTTCCTTCCCATCTTATCTTTCTGAGTATGTATGTTTCTAGAATTGGGATCTCGATGTAAATTCAGCGACATTTAACGTTCATTATGGAAAATTCCTGTATCATCAAGCACTGTTTAAACAGAGGTTTGGGTATATAACCCAATTATTAGACTGTGAATTGTTTGTGAGTGTTTATTATCACAGATATAAAGCTTGGTTACATCACACTGTACCTCTTAAAGGCCTGCGGGTCTTTTGGCAACAGGAGGGGACAAATTTTGGCCTCTGAGACTGTTAGAAAGCGAGGCCCTCACTTTACAGATGAGGGTGACAAATGACCCCCGAGGAGGAAGCAACCGGCTCCTCCTGTGATCCCAGAGCCAGGCCAGGGCTTCTCCCAGTGACATCCCAGGGGAGGCCTGGCAGTGTGTGGGCTCAGAGTCACGGCCGGACAGTCAGCTGAGCCGCTCAGGAGCTGTGGGATCCTGGGTGACTTTACCTAAAGTCTCTAAAACCTCAGCGTCCCTGTCTGAGAAGCCAGGGTACAGTAAGGATTGTGGTACACATTTAACATGCACTCAGGCCTGATGCATTGTCTGTCCCAGCTCTGTGGTCACCAGTTTTTTCCTTAATGTTCTAAGTCCAGGAAAGTGCTGTCAATTCTGTTACAGGTGCCAGAGGAATAGGCATGCGTCTCTTCCCATTTTCTCAGACAGATGAGTTCTTCCCCCTACAGTTTGAAGATTTCTAGAAATTTTCCATTTCTAGGGGAATCCAATGTAAGGTTAAACTTTGGCAGCAGATGATGTAGCAGTGGCTAGTCCACGTGCCGGTTGTGGGTGGGTGGGTGGGAATGCCCGAGGTGGGGGACAGGCCATTGACTTTCTGCCCTGTTCCTCTGAGCTCGGCAGGCCCTGACACGCACGTGTGCTTTCCTCCAAGGAAGCTGGGCCACTGCATTTAGCCTCAACCACATCGCACCTGCTCCACAGCCTTTATTCCACGGGTCCCCCTTCACTCTTCCACCTTTACAGTGTTCCTTTTCAATCAATTAACCCAGGAGCTATCAACCCTCTTCCAGAGCCCAGCACTTCGGAGAATTTGATTTTAGTTTTTTAAAGTATGAAGTCTCCCTTGTTGCTCAGTACCTGACAGCATGGCTCTGTAAAATGTACTCACAGAACCAACACTCCACCCCTGTCCTTGCTGACCCGTTGTCCTTTTCAGTTCTGTCAGGCCAAGCAGAAGGCAGCCTTGCTGGAGCTGCTGCACGAACTGTACAGCTTCCTGGCCATCCAAGCTGGTGAGTACATCCCATAAGGCCCAAGTTTCTTTGTTAGCGGGCTGTGGGCTGCTGCCTCCCAGGTCAGCTGGGCCGCGGCTGGCTGGTAGGCAGCTGAAATGCTCTGCGGTTGTGTTCTCAAAGACATGCTCAGAAAGCAGATCTTGCCTTCCCCGCTTTCCCGCTCAGGCGCATCTTTTTTTAAGCTGTGCGCTTGGGCAAAACACAGCTGGTTGTCGTCATCCTCTTTTAAGGTCCCTGGGAGGGACAGGCACGTGTGAAGGCCTTTCAGCAGATGTCTCCCCTCCTCTGGGATGCCACCACCTTGAGCTTTAGAAGGGGCCAGGCCCTGAGGCCTTCTCAGAGTCTGTCCTCTGGCCTGGCATGCTGGCCTGAACCCGGTGGTCAGCAGTACCAGTGGAGAGACCTGTGCACAGGTAGCAAGTAGTCCACGTAGTGGGCCGAGCACACCCAGGCCCCACCAGCCTGCCAGGGCCCTGGTGTCACAGAGGAACCAGGGTCCTTGACCTGAGCCCAGGGCCAAGGCGGCACTGCCCAGGACAGTGTCCAGGGGGAGGGCCAGGAGCCTGCAGCCTTCATTGGCCTAGCCCGGGGCTTCCCCATCTTCTGGTCCTCATCGCCCCATCTGGCTGCAGGACCTCAGTCAAGTTTCTTACCCAATGAGGGCCTCAGTCTCCCCATCTGTATAATAGCCAAAAGGATGCTGATGCAAAGTATAGAAATCTGTTGGCTTTATAAAGGTATTTATTTGGGGTAAAAGCTCACTGTTACAAGGCCCTGAAAAGTCCAACTCAAGGTACCGTAAGAGGTACTTCCTCACCAAAGTCCAGTGCCACGTGTTGACTTGAGATGGCAGGCTATATCTGTGAAGGTTCAGCCTTTCTCTCACCTCTTAAGGCTCCCTGGGTCCAGCTTCTTCCCATCTCAGCTGTAGGCTGGCATAGGGCTCATGTCTCTCCCTGCGGCTCATTTCTTTCTGGACTCAGCTGCTCTGGTCTCTTCACAAGGTCAGCTGTAAACTATCAGGCTTATCTCTCTTCCCGGGGCAGAGCTGTCTCTCTTCCTCTGTGTTGTCTGTGTATCTGCTTCCGTGTGAGAGTCTGTTTCATCAGCCCAGTAAGGGACCTGGGATTCAACGCTGAGTCACTCTCTAATGGTGTGGTTGAATCAAAGCTCTAATCTTTTTTTTTTTTTTTTTTTT